>CM060951.1:54433469-54463469 GCA_030765055.1 Mantis religiosa | reverse complement strand
ACAAAAAAATTAATGGAAATTAATTGTACCTAATAGGGGTCAGAACTATAAAGCCCGGGCCTTAAAGTACTTACAGTATAGTAAGTCACCATTAAGGTAGTTGTCTCGTGTGTATATGAGAGCTCCTAGTGGTTTACCGGGAGAAACACGAGTCAGTTGGAGAATTTAATGTCATGTTGGCACGTTGGCCATAGTAGCTCAAATGGTTAGAGCGACTGGACGGAAACAAGAAGATCCGTGGTTCAAATCCCGGCTATGGCATTGAATTTTTCAGTCTGGCTCTACCCCTGCATAGTGCGTCCTACACACGGCTAGTGTGAAAGAACACTTAATTCCCAAAGTACTTTTATCTTATTAGGTCAACAAATCCGGCAACAAATGACATATTTGCTTTAGGTTATGGTTGTCTGCGACTTCAGGAATGACAGTGTGCAACAAGAGCCTCTCCAAAACTATGCTTTATCGTCCAGGTGAATGTTTACTCCAACAGCAGACAAGGGAGGTTTGTTGCAGATACAAACTGTCCTGCATAGTTGCCAAAGAAGTAGAAGCTAATCCTGTGTGTTCTTAGTTGTAAATCAACAAGTGCAGTGTTTCTAATAGTGTGTTTTCTTAAGCATAGGGAATTAGGAGGATAAATGTCTCGCAAATGTGTAAATGATAAAATAATTTTTGTTACATTTGTGGTGAGCTCACTTTAAGAGCACAGAGGCGAAATTTGACTTCTCGAATTAAAATAGCTTATGAGTGTTATTTTGATAATAAAATTGATGAGATTAAGTTTTGGGCTCCAGAAATCTGTTGTGCCAAATACACAACACTATTAACCAACTGGTTAACAGGGAACCATCATATGCCTTTGCAGTTCCTATGATATGGCGGAAACCTAAGGATCATATAACAGACTGCTACTTCTGCTTGACGAATATATCTGGAATAAGTTCCAAATACAAACACACTGTTAAATATCCATCTTTGGAATCAGCAATTCAACCAGTGCCTCATGGACCAGGCCTTCCCCTACCAACTCCACCACATGGCAGTAATGTGACTGAAGATTATGAAAGTGTTGATGACATTAGTTAATTACTACAAAGTGACCCAGATTTTGTGGAAGGAGTTACCGAAATGAGACGCACTTTTTAAACAAGGAGGATCTAAATGATATGATTCGTGATCTGGGGTTATCTAAAAGTAAAACCGAATTACTTACTTCAAGATTGGAAGACTGGCATCTCCTGCAGGATGGCACCAAAATAACTTCTTTTCGTCGATGCCAAAAGGAATTTGAGCACTGATTATAAACAGGAGGACCTAGTGTTTTGTAATGATGTCAATTCTTTGATGGAGTCCCTAGGTGTTCAATATAAGCCTGAAGATTAGTGCTTATTCATTGACTCTTTGAAAACAAGCTTGAAAGGAGTCTTGCTACATAATGGAACAAGTTTCCATCCATTCCTATAGCCTATGAAGTTGGTATGAAGTATAGTTATGTGAACATGCAACTCTTACTATGCAGTATCCGATATGATGACTACTCACGGCAGATATGTGCAGATTTTAAAGTGATAGCTATCTTACTTGGATTACAACTTGGTTATACACAATTTTGCTGTTTCTTGTGCATGTGGAATAGTAGAGACAAAAGTAATCATTATGTTAGAGAAAAGTTAGCCAAAGAGTGAGTCATTCAAATGTTGTTCACCAACCACTTTTAAGTGCTGAAAAAATCTTATTACCTCTATTACATATCAAACTAGGTATGTTTAAGAACTTTGTGAAAGCGATGGATCGTCATAGGAGTGCATTTCTGTTCCTCAAAACTAAGATTCCAAAGATAAGTGAAGCAAAATTAAAAGAGGGAATATTTGTTGGCCCTCAAATTAAACAACTTATGAACGATTCACAGTTTGAAAACCTTTTAAATATGCAAGAACGAGCTGCATGGCTCTCTTTCAAAAACGTTGTCATAAATTTTCTTGGAAAAACACAGGTCGAACATTACGCAGAACTTGCCACTGAGCTGATTGAGAACTACGATGTCATTTTCTTTATTTTTTTATCATCCATCGATCAGCAAGTATGCTTTATTATTGAGAAAGTTTGTAAAAGTATGCATAACAATTGGGGTAGCCGTGAACGATTCCTCTAGCTAAATATGGCAGGATCGCCGTAACACAAATTGAGGACTTTAAGTCTGATATTTATCACTCGTCTGCGTCGTCTGTACTGGAGAGGTCACTCGGGAGAAGATCTTGTGGCAGTCTGCGCTTGAGGCGAGTTGGTTGGCGAGTGCGAGCGCCGAGATTGTAGGTAACAGCTCCAGGGATCTCCTGGAGATGGTAAAAGAAAGGATGTGCCAGCCGGCAGATGTACTGGTGAGCGGGTAGAAGACCAAACTCGTGATGAAGTTGTTGGTTTCTGACGAACCATGGAGCATGTGTTGCTATACGAAGCACCCTGTTTTGTAGTACCTGCAGTCGGTAGAGATTAGTCTTGCTGGTGCTACCCCAGACTGGAGCTACATCGAGGTAAGAATAGAACGGACTAGAGATGTGTAAAGAAGAAGGGAGGATTCATAACCAAGTGAGGTGCGCCAAGAACTACACGGTCATGGGATATAACATGTCCTTGAAAATAGACAAGTTGGACTCCCATCTTGACTTCTTTCCTGAGAACCTTGGCGCTGTCAGCGACGAACATGGCGAGCATTTTCATAAGGACATCGCTGAAATGGAAAGACGCTACTAGGGAAGATGGACTCCAAATATGTTGCCAGACTACTGCTGGACACTCAAGAGAGATGTTCCTCAAGCAAAGTACGGTCCAAAGTCTAATTCACATACATTTTAGGTATGTGAAAGGTACTCAAGCTAAAGTGTTACACATATTAGCTGTATAATTAACCCATTAACTGTATAGTTACAAGAAATCTTGTTAATGCAATTACTCAAAAACTATGGGTGATGGAAAAGTTCTGCAAAAAAAATTTGTAATCAGAACACAAAACTCAGTAAGAATCTGAACATTAAACAGCTTAAATTTTGTTGACCAGTGTTCTGTATTTATTTTATTTATTTCTCTAAAGGAGTCGTTCACCGTAGCATAACTTTATACTTATTCTGATTGGGAAACCTACATGGAGAATGATAATATCCGAGTGAGCTTCAGAAGGTCTTTCTGATGCAAACAACTCGAAATAAAGTGCAGAGATGTAAAGTAATAAGTGTAATAAAGTTGATAGCCACTATCAGGAGAGAGCAAGTAGCAGCTTCAGTGGGAAGATCATGATGTAGTGAGTGCAGAAACGAATATGAATTCAGTCTTTATGTAGTTGGGTGTTACATAAGCATCCTGACGTCTTCAGTAATACCTCTAGAACTTTATTCTGAAGGACTTGTATTCCTTCAATGTTGTTAAAGGCTGCTACATCTTAAACCGATGAGGCACGTATAGATAATCGACCTAGTGGAGAACTGAACAAAGCATATATTGCATTGCGTGACCTTTTCAGCGCCCTTCTATGTCTGTGAGATCTGGGGCATGGCCGCAGACTCCAGTGTGCAGAAGGTGCAGTATAAAGGCCTCGGACGATTTATTCTATATGTGCTTCCTTGCCCGTGAGACTACTTCACGAATCCTCATCTCTCCCCTACGTAGGGTATGAATTTAGGGCCTAGCTGCAAAATTCTACTATACTAGCCTTTCCATCGAAGCGTCCTCGTTAGTTCTCTTGGGGACTGTAAACCCTTATGACGTCGCTTAAGGCATCACCGGGTTCCCCGCAACGAATGTGAACAATCCGTCAGTACCTAAGACTGAGCTCCTCTGTAATTCTCTTCGGATTCGAATCTACATACATGGAAATCTGTTAATCCAGTGTTGCCGATGCATCCTAACCAACAGAAGTCGAAAAACACTTTTGATACTTCCTTTCTCTCTCTCACTACCTCGCCCGTCATCCTCATGCCCTATTGCAACCAAAATGCAGCTAAAGCCATCGCAGGGACCAGAGGCACTGGCCTTGAGCGTTAGATAAATGCTTTCGCTTCGTTTCTGTTTACTAAAATAGCACGTACAGTAATAGACAAATGGAGCATTCTGGAATTCCAGTTTTTACATGTAAAGTTAATTATATGCAACATAATATGAAAAACAATAGTCTCAATAATGATAAAGACATTACATATCCAAGCAATTATGTATTGTAACACACTAAACACTATTTTTTTTTTTTTTTTTTTTTTTGCAATTGATGGAAAAAAGAATTAAAACAAGATAAATGATTCGGTACGCTTAATTGCTTCTGTATATTACGTCATCTAACGTTAAGTCATATCGGACGATGAATGAAATTGGTGAAGTAATGCTCCAATGAGTCCAGGGTCCACAGAACTTAGCGTTGCCTGACATTCATCTTTCAGGATAGGGGAAAATCCCGGTAAAAAGGCCTTATACAGATAAGTCACTCTCAATGAGATTAGAAGTCGGTACTCATTGAACATGAGGCACACAGCTACCATCTACACCACCTAGGCGGCCACAGACACATCTAAATCGCGTACTATGCATATATTGCATTTCTACTAAAAACTTCGGTATTAAACGTTGGATATATATATTTTGATTCTACCTAAATCCAACAAAGAAAAAGTTTATGTGCACAAGTATGTGTGTGTGACCATAACTGAGAAAATAAAATTTGGACAAATATCGAAGTTGATAAATACGTAAAATATGAAGCTATTAACAGTGAAGCAAACAAATATATACAAACATAATAATTTGTAACTTAAAACTTCTCTTAACTTATAAGAAACGATGATTATTGTTATAAATTCTCCAGGATAATAAATAAATAAAATAAAAAATAAAATATTAATTATTATAAATAAAAAATTGAAAAATTCAAATATAAAAAAACTGTCAATGATATTTCTACCCTTAAAAAAATAAAAGCCGATTATTATTTTTAAAAATTTACTTACCATTCTTGGGTTAATAAACATTTTTAAAGAGTTTGGTATAGGTTTAGTTCCTCAAAATAAATATAGTATTAAAAATTTATTGCATTTCTCTATAAAAGATAAAATTCCTAATCATAAAAAATCTGGTATTTTTTAGTTTAATTGTTTTGACTGTGATAAAGTTTATATTGGAAAGACAAAACGTAATTTAGAAACCAGAACGAAAGAATATTTTCGTAACATTAAATATAAACAAAATGATAAGTCGGCCGTGGTAGATCATTTTTGGTCATTTAACCATGAAATAAATCCAGAAGTTAAATTATTAAAACAATTAAATGGTCCGATAGATTTAATGGTATGGGAAAATATATTTATTTAAAAAAAAAAAAAAAACATCGCGTAATGAATTTTGAAATACTGGCAGTCGATTCTGTTTTTAAATTTGTTTTATTTTCAGATTTTGGTAATACTAACAAGAACATAACAACGTTAATGTTTAGTATCTATGGCGACAGCTTTGTTTTCCAGCTGAAGATGTGTATAAATATACATGAAATCGCGATCCTGGAGAATTTATAAGAATTATCATTTCTTATAATATAAGCGGAGTTTTAAGTTACAAATTATTATATTTGTACATATCAAAGTTGATATTTAAGTTCGGTATCCTCGTAAGATGCAACATGATTTTCAAGAAACCCCTCAACCCAGGTTACCCTATAAATGAAGATCTTCTTTCAAAATATTTTATTTTTTAAACGTCGACTAACGATTTTGATTAAAATTCTATATATTAGAGGTATTTAAATGACATATAAAATGTATATTTTGAAATTTAAAGGAATAGCCTTTGAAATCCTGTTCATTCGAAACAAATGTTGCACAATTTTGTATGTGTAACTCATAAATATTAATATAGATTTCTTTGAAATGTTAAAATTATTTCAATTAACTTCATTTGCCTCAGATAACGATTTGTTTGAATCGTTCAGTACGTGTTAATTCCTTTAAAGTCCTGTGGATAGTCAATTGTTCCTCAAGGTTTCATGGAAACTACGAATTTTAAGGCTAGCGTATACCGCCCAGGTCTCACCGTAGCTATTTTTGCAAATATTTATCATGATTAAAATAAATCAGTTATAAAAATAAACTTTTGTAAGGTTAGGTATTATACATACTAAGAAGAGTAATGCTACATACACATTGAGTTCATCTATGTTGACATGTGCATGAAGGCCTACTTTTATTTAATAAATTTCGTTCAATAGTAACTACGAGGGCTGTTCAATAAAGAATGATCATAATTTTTTTACGGTCATAATTTTTCGCACTAAAATTCAATCTTATTACATTCTGTTAGCTTAATGTGAAACAAACACGCCATAGTAGTTTCATTGTTGGTACTCCTGGTTTCCGCCTGTGAGAACCAGGTAAGTTCAGACATGTTCAGTATCGCCTACCGCTGCAATGGAGGTAACACGCGAGGAACAATATGCGGCTTTGAAATTCTGCTTTCGTCCCAACAAATCTTCAGTTGAGGCCTATACAATGTTTCAGGAGGCCTATAGAGAGTCTGTTTTTCCCTACAGCACAGCTCGAAGGTTTAAAGGGGGAAGACAATCAATTTCAAAGGAAGGTGGACCCGGTGCTCCAGTTACTGCTCTTACGGAAGAAAACATCAACATTGCTGCTGCCATTGTAAGAGAGGATCGACGAATTACCTTAAGATCACTTTCTGAAATACTGAACATTTCATTGGCTGCCACCCACACGTTGGTAACAGTTACAATACACATGACACGTGTTTGTGCGCGGTGGGTTCCAAGACAAATGATTTCCGAACAAAAGGACATTCGCATGCAGGTTTGCATGCAGTTGAAGTTGATGTTAGAGGAAGATCCGTAGTTTCTTTCAAACGTAATCAGTGCTGATGAAGCTTGGCTACATCATTTTGATCCTGAGAGCAAACAGCGAAGCTCAGTGTGGAAATCTCCTTCATCAGCAATCCCCCCCCCCCCAAAAAGCGAAAGTGGTTGCTTCTGCTGGGGAAGTTATGGTCATCTCATTCTTTGATATTCATGGAATGGTTTTATCAGCATGTTGTACCTGCAGACACATCAGTAACAGGACAATACTACAGGGATGTCCTGAAAACATTGCAAGTCCATATCAGGCGCAAAAGACCACATTTCCGTGAAGCAGTTTGGATGCTGCACCACAATAATGCGCGGCCGCATATTGCCAATGTTGTTGCTGAATGTCTTGCAAAAATCAACGTGAAGTGCATCTCTCACCCTCCCTATAGTCCGGATTTAGCCTCATGTGACTTTTTCTATTCCATAACTTGAAGAAAGGCCTTCGTGGGAAGCATTATCCATCATCAAAATCAGTAGTGAAGGCTGCGTATGCGATTTTGAAGGATCTCTCAAAAAATTGCTTCCGGCATGTCTTCGAAGACTGGCAAAAACTCTGGGACAAGACAGGGGAGACTATTTTGAGAAGGACCATCAAAATTATGAAGATCAGTAAAGGTACGTTGTCAAATCAAAAAAAAAAAAAAAAAAAAAGTGATCATTCTTTATTGAACAGCCTTCGTAGTAACTATGGCATTTATCAGCTCTTTAGGATTTACCAATAGAAGGCACAATACCCTTTATTGCGTTCTTCTACCTTTGTTTCAATAAGATAGACCCATAAAACGGCATGTTTATGGTTTTTTATTCGACTTCAAACGCTGACTATTTACACACTTTTGAAGTATTTAAAGCCTCTCCTGCTAAAGTAGAAAGTTTTGAGCTGCAGTCCTTTAGCATTTATGCAGAAATAAACTTCCAAACTTTAACACATTAAACTACAGTTAAAATTTAGACATTTTAAAAAATTTCAAAAATATTATTTTATGTATGAAAATATTTTAAATCTGCATTTTCAATTAGGTACATATCACGGCTTTTGCTTGGAGTACTTATAAGCTCCAATATGTGACCATTTAAAAAGGTAACCAATCTTCTTCAACATTTCAGCAAAAGCTCCAAGAGAATAAAGCTAAACTTTTGAACTGATAATACAACTAACTTAAAGTTGAGTTTTTATTGATAGACACTATCTAGCTGTTTTGTTCTTAGTGTTCCATTTCATACTGGGCATGAATGAAGGCATAATTTTGCTCAAGGACTTTTTTTTACCAGAATTAAAGTTCCTTTAAGTGCCTTAAATCCATGACATGAGACCAACGGCTTTACTTCCCTTCCGAAGGAATTCAAGCTAAACAAATATATCCCCGAAAAGAAAGGACATATTGGTAGTATATGCCGGGGTATGCGACCACAAAGAAGTTGTTACTTAAATGAGAAAATATTTAAAGATAGAACATTTGAAACAGACAGAAAAAACGGCTCTAATGCTCGATTTCACCAACAGATGTTAAAATCGACGTTAACAAATGTAACGTAACAATTGTTACAGCGCTAACAAAGTTGTTAAATTTCTTGCATTTCACCAACCTGTTTTCTGAAAATGTTAACAAACACGTGTTAACGCCAAGAAACTTATAAATATTAAAGTTATAGAAGGCTATGGATGAATCGTATTATTTTCTGAACGTACTAATAGGCGCTTTTGTTTTCATTTTCGTCTGCACAGCGGAAAAAATGGCGGGTGAACAAAATCGTAAGAGAAGCCGCGAGAAAAATTTATCATCGATGGAGAAAGAATTGTTAATTGAAATGATGACGAAGTATAAGGATATCGTGGAAAATAAGAGGACGGATGCAGTGAATGTGAAAGAGAAAGATGTCACGTGGAAAAGATTGGAAACGAATTTAATTCAAATGCATGTGTCACTACTAGAAGCACGTAACAACTTCGTCAGTATTACGTAAATTTAAAACAAGGTGCGAAGGACAGAAATGACAGTGAATTGAACGTTTCAAGAGAGGAGGTGGACAGTGTATTATCCACATTATAAAATCGCAGTTATTAATACTTGAAGCAAAGGTGAGATCGGCAGATTCCTTTCTATGTATGTTCTAACCTCCCTTGTACTTCCTCAGTAACCTTCATAACAACTTTTTTCGACCGTCTATACCTCTGTAGAAAGTTTTCTTCTGATTCAAAATCATATCTCCTCATAGGCCGTACTCTATTACGAATGCCATTTATACAGTCTTAAATATAGGAAATCGACATCAAAAGCTGCGTTCACACCCGCCATCTTTACTATTTACAATTATTAAGGACTTAACAACAGAAATGTGGTTCTTAGTTTGACAAGAGATCTATCGCGAGTGTTGAAACAGGAACTTTGGTCCTCGGAACAATTATTCATTTAATTATGTAAAATGTTTAATAATTATACATAAATTTAAGAACTGTAACTAGTTATGTTAGTGAAAGTAAAATTGTAGACTTTGATGTAAAATATTGTAACGAACCTGGCAGAAATACGTGAGAAACATTGCACTCTCGGACGACAGTCTATGAAGGGCGGATGTCAGACAATAGAATGGAATGCTAGCTGTTTACGTACCGTTACGCAGGTCAATAACGTCTTAGTTTTTCCTTATGACGCCAAGCTGTGTGTATAAAAGAGGGTAGCAACCCCCATTCAGGCCTCATTTTGTTGCTCATTGCAGTGAAGTGTATTTTATACATCCGTCTGGTGTGGCCGACGACGTGCCGCGTCCAGTACAATGTATCATAAATTGTACGCCGAAAGTGCAGTTATTTAAGGGTGCCTGGGTTCTACAAGTGTAAGGACAAATTAAAGTAGTTTAGAGATTATCGTTGGTTTGTGTTGTCTCAACCTTAACATCCATGCAGGAGAAGCAGCTAGAGCCAAGGGTAAAGCAAGCAGCCGACCACGACGTGGAGACCAAGGGAGTCCCGACGTCGACCCAGGTACGTGCAGTCATGAGGCGGAGAGATAGTACAGCCGCAGTGTTAAGCTAACACTTGTTGGAGAAATGCCATTTTTGTTATAACTATTGCTCGTGTTGTCTTAACATCTGTTGGTGAAATCGGGCATAAATGTTACCGGGCTTCTAGCTAGGCGACTATATGAAACATCTAAGTTTGATTCAGCATACTAAAGGTCGGAGAGATGCGCGCTTTCGAAGCTTTCATAGTATGTTCATCACCAGGAAAACTTCAGGTCATATAAAAAATGTGTGAAGATCATATGCGACAGTTTTCTCTATTAGCAATAAAATACATATGTGGTAGCATTCTTTTTTTTTTTTCTTCTTTTTCAAAATTACAATTTCTGCTTGGTGTGCAATTCCTAATTGAATGGGAATATTGAGAAACCCCACATGTCCATCTTTTTTACAAAATTGAGTTTTCTATGACATTGTACTTTAAACATATAGGCCGATCATAATAGAGAAACACCTTACGCTTTGGCATTTTCTGTATTGTTATGCAGCCATTGTGTCACCGAAACAGTCCAACTGGCTGAACCATTTGTAGTGCCACCAAACCCTACAAGTCTGGCTTATCAAGATAATGCGCCCATAAATGAGATGAAAATGCAAACCCTAAGACGATTTGTATCATTCTTACCAAAGGATGAAATCATTTTGAGCTTCTACGATGACATATACAATTGGCCAACATCTGTCAAAGAATGAACCTTGTGTAGAATGTAATGCCAAAGAGTTCTCTTAGGCACAGCTTGTTTCGTTTTTGTCCTTGTCAGCAATAAAGTATGGGTTAAGTAATAATTTAAGCATATTTATTATAAAATACTGAAAAGCCCACATGTTCACTAAGTAAATGTTAACGTAACTTGAAGAAAATAGATCAAGAATGTCCATAGTGCAATGGCATGCTTCCTTCTACATTCATTTCAACGAAAAATGAGGACAAAAACTTATTTTAAGCATAATTTTAAGACCTAGAATGTTTCTTGTATCTCATGAAAAATTTAGTTATTTTGGACATGTGGGGTTTCTCAATATTCTGATTCAATTAGTATAATAAAGTAAAACTGTGTTTATCTCAATAACTATGAAAGACAATTTCATGAAATTTAAAGCACGGCTATGTGATAAAGTAGCATGTGGTAACATTTAGAAAGTATTTAAATAAAAACTTTAAATGTTACAATTTGATCTACGAGTATCCTTAAGAAAACTTGTACGGAAAAATCCAACATCTAAAACTCTCTCACTTTCTTCTCGGGCAGCCAGTCAGGTGAAAAGATCATTAGATATCAACGTTTCGGGAGTGTGCATCTCTCCCATCATCAGGGTATTTATAAAATATTATAACCTCAAATGAAATACTGGATATAACACAACTATAAACAAAGACAAAACACTTTCAAAATTCGCATTACTGAACAAAAGACTGTTTTCAGTAAATTAAATGCCAGGTCAGGAGACGGCGTGAGTATAGAAAATTGTGTCAAAGAAACGTACCTACTTAACTTGATTATCAAACTGTATTGATGTTTGCTTCTTAATTCGACAAATTTCCATTTCTAAGGCCGGTTTCCAAGAGGAGCTGAACTGAAATCCAGCATCACGATTAAGCGTACTCCTTTCAGAGGAAATCGCCAAAGCCTCCTTAATTCTCCGCTCCCGGTAACTTGCATTTTACCAAGATGGTCGTCTCCCAAAAATTGGCTCTATGGTCGTTATCAAAACAATGCTCTGCCAGCCCAAACTTCTCAGGTTGCATTAAACGAATGCTCCGTTCATGTTCGATTATTCTAGTAGCGATGGTCCTTCCGGTTTGTCCTATATACGATGTCCCACATTCACAGGGAATGCGGTACACTCCCGGAACTTGGAAGTCCAGTTTGTCTTTCACTGGTCTCAACAGATACTTAATCTTTGGAGGTGGCTTGTGGAGGTTCTGAAGTATTTGGCGAGAATTCTGCTGATTCTGCCGGATAGATTGCCGGTAAACGGGATGCAAGCTGTAGCGGTATTATAACTGAAATAATTATAATTGTTATTAGTATTATTATTAACTGAAGAAAGTGAGCGTATTTGTCGCCAGGAATGCTTCAGGTTTTATCTAAAACTCTCTTGGTTATTTTCTACTCTCTGTGAACTTAGTCCTTTCTTTTCTAAGTTTTACTCTGCATAAGAAATTAATGCAAGCTAAAATTACCAAATAGTCATAGATAGAAATTCGTTCATATGTTTTTATCGCTATAAATTTATTTATTTAATTAAAGGAGTAATATGTATATTTTCAGTAATTTATGTACTGCCAAACAAATACTCCATAAAAAGCAGTTCCTACATGAACTGTTGATGTTAAACAGAAACAACGGATGCACAAGTGAAAATAAAAAACAGAATGGTTTCATTAGATTAAAATTATTCAAATTCTAAAATTTTATAGCATAAAAAACTACCAGCGAGCTTCCTTTTCCCGGCCAAAAGGAGTTACAAAAGTCTGCATTATTAAGTTTTAACTAGAGACAAAAATATTCGAAACAATTAAAATGGCATACTCCGTAAAACAAATTGCGAGGATCACCCTGGATGCATATTCCTTTCTGTATGACAATCCCGATTCGCTGCCTAAGATCTGCTGTTGATTGGGGAGACCGTTTAAGACCTGCAGCTTTTGGCCCATTTCATCATTTAATACCTTAGCTTATATTGCATCTATCGCTTACACAGAATAGGAATTTATACAAGTCCAAATTGTCCTCTATGCAACAAAGAAGAGGAAATGACTGAAGAACATCTTCTAACCTGTGAAGCCCTACCTGCCGGACCCACTACACAGAAATATTGGAGAGCAAGAGAGCTAATGGCTTCATTGCCAAAAGCCTAGCATATGAAAACAACATATTGCATCTATCGCTTACAAAGAATAGAAACTTATACAAGTCCAAATTGTCCTCTATGCAACAAAGAAGAGGAAATGAGTGAAGAACATCTTTTAACCTGTGAAGCCCTACCTGCCTGACCCACTACACAGAAATATTGGAGAGCAAGAGAGCTAATGGCTTCATTGCCAAAGCCTAGCATTTGAAAACAACATATTGCATCTATCGTAGTTGCTGTTCATTAGTAAACTATAACTTGCGTGAACTAGTATTAAAGTTTTTTTTTTTTCTGTCTCATAAATAATTTTTCGTGTGTCCCAATTACTTTAAACTACAGTTCCGATTTAGATTTCATCTATTAAGAACCCAACTTCAAAGTAACATTATGGTCAGTGATTTTTGCCTGAGAGGGGATAGTATCGGAGATCCTTTGTCTTTATAGTAAATCGTATCTGGGGAAGGGCATAGTGTTTACGCTGACTAGCGAGGCCGTGAAGCCAATGAGGCAGAACACCAGACAAAAGTTTCAGACAATGGATGAACGTAGCACGAAAATGCTGCAAGGTAACACAAGAGAAAGCTTTGTACCTGGCTTTTCCTTTTTTTAAAACAAGCTTAACGCTTGTATTTTCGTAAAGGCAGTACATGGCCTTCTCCGGATTTCCCTTAGTAAACTGCAGCAAAGTACAGAATGTTACTGGTAATGTAATTTAATTTACCCCAGCGATGTTGTCCACTGTGTGTGCCAAAAAGGAAAAAATAACATTTTAGAGTAATTTAATTTAGATGGAACCTCTTGTACAATGAAACCGTGATTATAAAACGGTATAAATTCACATTAGTGAATGAACAGCAAACAATTAAATAAATACAACTAATATCATTAATGTTAATTTTATTTATAAACACAAATTATGATAAATCACTTACATGTGATCGGATTTGTATTTAGTTTGTTTAACCTTTGATTTGGGAATGTTTCATGCTTAGCAGGGGCGGCTTCTGAGGTAGTGCCGCTATGCCATGGCACCATCTGTATGAAAACGAAAGAAAGAGAAGTATGTAGGAATTCCGCAAAAAATATTGTTTCTGAATATCTGCTCCCTCGTGTGAATAGCCGCGCTAAACGCAAGCGCTCTGTCCTGGTTGTTTTCCGTGGCTTGGCGCCGATTCCAGAACGGCACTGTCTACGCTCATAAGCGCCTGTGTTAAGGGCTACGATGTCTGCTTATAAACGGCTTCTTATGGTAGAAGGTGGTGCCGAGATATCTCTGGCGCATAACTTACGCTTTATCCGCTAGAGTGCAGTAAAGCACGAGACTTACGATAACTGTCTTTCTGTCGCGAAATTGTACACGGACGCTTCGTATCACATTCCATATGAATTGTATTATCAAACTTTTACTGTGCTCGTTACACCTGTGTGTAACAAGAGTACGGGTATTTCCGTTTCTCTGTACGTTCTGTTTGGTACAGTATGTTATAAAATAGGATGGATTAGTGATAAGATTAAGTAAATCGTTCGAAATTGGTACACATATTTACCTTACTTATTTACTTTGCTGGCTGGCTGGCTGGATGGATGGATGAATGGATGGATGAATGGCTGGTTGGGTGGATGGGTGGGTGGGTGAGTTGGTCGGTTGGTCGCGCGGTGGGTCGGTGGGTCGGTCGGTCGGTCGGTCAGTTGGTCGGTCGGTGGGTCGGTCGGTCGGTTGGTCCGTCGGTCGGTCGGTCGGTGGGTCGGTCGGTCGGTCGGTCGGTCGGTCGGTCGGTTGGTTGGTCGGTTGGTTGGTCAGTCGATGGTTCGGTCGATCGGTCCGTCGTTCGGTCGATCGGTCCGTTGGATATTAATTTATGGCACCGTCAATACAATGCTTCACCGCCCGCCGCTGATGCTTCGTGTTCTTATGATATAGCAAATATTACTGAGGGAGATGGCTCAGTGGTGACTATGAGACTTGCATTCCAGTGGTTCTTGGTTCCATCGTCCTAGCTTGACTGAGTTTCTTTGTTCTTCTTTTTTGCATTTTTGTTTATTACTACTGAAAAAATCTATATATTTCCGATATTCATGCACATTCATAATTATTCCGCATATAATACATTTGTATTATATTTTAAGATTTGAAATAAATGTTTAAAACACTGGTGACAAAATAATGAAGTCGTCACTATGGAGACAGTACTTGCAAGGGGTTTTGAACGAAGTCAAGGCTGAAAAATGTTTTGTGCTTAAAGGAATCTTTATCAACTCTCCTTTAGAGTGATCCTTCAACATTTGCAGGAAAATAAAATTTTAAAAAAATGTTAAAATAAAATTCTGAAATTGAAGTTTTATGTTTTGTGGATAGAAAATGTCGTATTCCTGAACAATTTGCTCAGATTCAGATTTGCCCAATAACATTTATAGACGTGAAAACTTCCTTCTCAGCCTACAAACTTATAAACCATAAAACTGTCATGAACGTACGCTTGAGTGTTTGGAGATAATGATCATTGTATCCTGATAATCTAATTACGAGTGGAATGATTTCCAATTAAGCGTACACATTGTAGGCAGAAAATCTGATACGTTGTATCTGTTAAATTCTGTTAATTCTTCATCAAAATAATCTTACAAAAACTCACCCGCCGATATATTCATGTTAATCGATATATACCTATATGTGTAGAAATAGTTTTATTATACGAGGCTAGGTCAAATGAAAACCTTAAATATTTTTTAAATATAATTTATTGTGCAGAAGTGGAACAAAGCTGTATCAATTTTCAACATAATCTCCCCCACGCTCAATGCAAGTCCTCCAGCGCTTACAAAGTGCATAAATGCCTTTAGAAAATATTCTTTTGGTATTCCGCGCAACCACTCATGCACCACGTGGCGTACCTTTTTATCGGAACGGAAATTCTTTCCTCCCATTGTGTCTTTGAGTGGTCCAAACATATGGATATCACTTGTGGCAAGGTCTGGTTAGTATGGTGGATGAGGAAGACACTCAAAATGCAGGTCTGTGATTGTTGCAACTGTTATACGGGCAGTGTGAGGCCTTGCATTGTTATGTTGCAAAAGGACACCTGCTGACAGCAATCCACGTCGCTTTGATTTGATTGTAGGCCGCAGATGATTTGTTTAGGAGATCTGCGTATGATGCACTGGTCACAGTGGTCCCTCTAGGCATGTAATGCTCCAAAATGACACCTTTTTCGTCCCAAAAGAGAGTCAGCATAAGCTTCGCTGCTGATGATTCTGTTCGAAACTTCTTTGGTTTTGGTGATGAGGGATGGCGCCATTCCTTGCTTCGCTCTCCTCGTTTCTGGTTGGTGGAAGTGAACCCAGGTTTCGTTCCCAGTAACGATTCTTGCAAGGAAGCAATCGCCTTTCCGCTCATAGCGCTGAAGAAGTTCTTCACAACCAACGTCGTTCTCTCATTTCAGGAGTCAGCTGCAGTGGCACCCACAGACACTTCGTGAAACTGGAGTACATCATGCACAATGTGGTGTGCTGACCCATGACTAATCTGTAAACATGCTGCAATGTCATTCAGTGTCACTCGGCAGTTTTCCTTCACTATGGCTTCAACTGCTGCAATGTTCTGTGGAGTCACAATTCGTTGTGCCTGACCTGGACGTGGAGCAGCTTCCACTGAAGTCACAAAGTTTGCGAACTTCCTACTCCATTCGTAGATTTTCTTCTGTGACAAACGTGCATCACCGTACTGAACCTTCATCTGTCGATGAATTTCAATAGGTTTCACACCTTCACTACACAAAAACGAATAACAGAACACTGTTCTTTCCTGGTGTAAGTCAAAGTGGTGCGGCCATCTTTATACTGATACTGCGAAGATATATATATATATATATATATATATATATATATATATATATATATATATATATATATGCATCTGCACTGTGCTGCCACCTACGGGCCATTCTGCACACTGTTTTTAGTACGCTTACCAACTTACAGGATAACAGCGCGAAATTTCCATATGTTACTACAAAATTAAGGCTTTCATTTGACTCACCCTCGTACATGGGTCATTCAAAAATTAGTGTCAACACTATCTGTCGACAATGCCATACAGAATTATTGAAAGCTTGTGGCAGACAGACTTTACCATATCGTACCTTGGCTAGATGAGCGAATGCATTTTATAGAGAAAGGGAAGACGTTCATCAAAAACGTGGAGCTGGCAGACTGCAATCAGCAAGTGATGATGTACATGTGAATGCTGTTAGAGCACTGCTGGAAGAACGTCATTTTCGGACTTGCATTGAACTATCAAGGGAAAATAAAACTAGAGGAGTTCGCTTTACAACCAGACTGGCAATTATAGCCTCAGTAGAGTCACCTGTTCGAATATTAGGACAACAAGACTGTGGATGGCATCCGTCGTGCAGAGGAGAGTTCTTCATTATGGAGCAGATTACTTCTAAGCATTGCAATAATGTGAGTGCCCCAAAAATGTTTTATTTGTTGTTAATTCAAATGTTTCCGCTAATTATTGAATGACTTGTGTATTTTACATGTAGTACCATAGGTAAAGGGGAATACACCATAAAATTAAAGCCATCAAATACAGAGTTAAGTTACACCAAGATCACAGCCAAAGCAACAAACACCAACAAGAACAATAGTGAGCGCGCCGACCAAGTCCAATCCTAAGAAGAAAGATTCAGCCAAGTCTCCGCCGAAAGCATCTACTTCAAGAATATGTGAACCCGTATGTAATATATAACGTATCGCCAAAGAAATTTAAGACCTCGTATGACAGAACTGACTTCCTTAAGGAAAATAGTAAGACCAGTAAAAGGAAAGCTAGCCAGCACAAACATCTCCTCCGTCAACATCTGAGGAATCATCTGGAGAGGATGCCGATCGGCAACTTTCATCTTCACCGGTCGCTCTTTCCGATCCTGTCCAGAGACTGGATTCGAAGTTACCAGTGCGGAAGCCGTCTTCTTCCATTGACGATGTGGAGCGGGTAGATCCTGTCCTCACTGTCCAAACCACAGTGAGGAAAAGGCAGGAAAAACCTGCTGAAAGTGCTAGCCCAGCCCCAAAGAAAAGGAACAAATTGATTCGACTACCACTGGGCAGGTAACTTTTGTCATTTGGTATTTTATGGCTAATTATAGCTTTTTTTGCCCATTTGGGCTTATTTACGAGTGCTGTTCAATAAAGAATTATCATAATTTTTTACGGTCATAATTTTTCGCACTAAAATTCAATCTTATTATATTCTGTTAGCTTAATGTGAAAAAAACACGCCGTAGTAGTTTCATTGTTGGTACTCGTGGTACCCACCTGTGAGAACCAGGCAAGTTCAGACATGTTCAGTATCGCCTACCGCTGCAATGGAGGTAACATGCAGTTAAAATTGATGTTAGAGGAAGATCCGGAGTTTTCAAACGTAATCACTGCTGATGAAACTTGGCTACATCATTTTGATCCTGAGAGCAAACAGCAAAGCTCAGTGTGGAAATCTCCATCACCAACCCACAAAAAGCAAAAGTGGTTGCTTCTGCTGGGAATGTTATGGTCATCTCATTCTTTGATATTCATGGAATGGTTTATCAGCATGTTGTACCTGCACACACATCAGTAACTGGACAATACTACAGGGATGTCCTGAAAACATTGCAAATCCATATCAGGCGCAAAAGATCACATTTCCGTGAAGCAGGCTGGATGCTGCACCACGATAATGGGCGGCTGCATACTGCCAATGTTGTTGCTGAATATTTAGCAAAAATCAGCGTAAAGTGCATCCCGCACCCTCCCTATACACCAGATTTAGCCCCATGTGACCTTTTCCTATTCCATAACTTGAAAAAACGCCTTCGTGGGAGGTATTATCCATCATCAGAAGCAGAGGTGAAGGCTGCGGAGGCGATTTTGAAGGATCTCTCAAAAAATTGTTCCTAGCATGTCTTTGAAGACTGGCAGAAACGCTGGGACAAGTGCATCGCATTCAGGGGAGACTATTTTGAGAAGAACCATCAAAATGATGAGGATGAGCAAAAAAAAAAAAAAAAAAAAAAAAATCATTCTTTATTGAACAGCCCTCGTATTTTATTGTCATTTTGCTTTGATCTGTTTTTTAAATTTTGAGTAATTTATATCTGACTATTGTCATAAACTAGTTTTAAGGTCGCTGATGACCAAGCAGTTGAGCGCCCTTATATACAAATCATCATCATCCTACGTTAAGAGGTAGCCACCATGTAAGTGCTTTGGAATCCTGTTCTCTTAGTATATCCGGAATGGGGGAAGACTTTCCGTTTGAGGAAATGATTAACTTCACAAACATATGTGTTTACAGTGTGATTTAACGAGATCGTATGAAGCAATTTTTTGAAAAAATATGAGATTTCAAAACATCTTGCATGTAAAAGGTAACTACAAATATGGTTCACTTGAAAATCTTCGAGTCAAATATTTGAAGACACAAATTTTCAATACTTGGCATTGTCTGCCTATCACAAGTTCTGCCTCTCGTGTTAGACCCACTTGAAACGCCATGACTATCTACTCCTGTAGAAATTATTATTACAAACGCTTATTCCTCATGTTACTCTAGAACATATTTACAGAAATTATTTTACTACCAATTTTCTTGTAGGTGAAAGAGGAATACGCACGAGGACTACCAGGAGGCTAAGTTCCACCTCCTTGAGCCATGGAAACCTGATCTGATTCTTCGAAGCGACAGTCAAAACTTTAAAAGAGTTAGGCTCAATGTATTGCCTTTGAAATGTGGCCAAAGGATAACAAAACGAATGACTTCCCATTTCACAAAAGTGTCTGAAAAATTTAAACCAATACCAGGAATATAACCAAATGTTCACTGCACAAAAGAAAGTGTGTATTTTAACGAACTCCACACTTTAGTGCAGTAAGATTTTGTCTATATCTTCCGGTTTACCTGTTATACAAAGGTTATCTGAAATAAAGAGAACTTCAGAGGACAGTCCCAAAAAATTAAATTCAGAGTTTACGTTTCATTTGTAATAAGTACCTCAAGTACATATATTGACACAGCAACTGCAAATGCCTACCGTAAAGGGATTGAGTTTGAGTCACCCCAGTGAGCCAACTTTGAAATTTGCTGCCGAGAGGGGTAAAAATGAAACATTTAGACAGTCACTTTAGAAATCTCGAGCCAGAACTACAGTTTGACCGCTCTTTCTCCGTTTCTGACATTTCTTGAGAGGGGGAAGGAGGCTCTTGCCGGTTCTTTAGCGGGAATTTCAAGTAGAGAAGCATGCGTATTTTAAATATTTCACGTATTTGCATATTTCACGAACCAGTAGCCATATTATTACAATAGGGATAATGATAGGGCTTAGGAACACTAAAAATCGGAATTCACGCACACAAAATATAGCAAAGAAAGTTCACCAGCGCAAGCAGCTAAAGCCACGTGGCTCAAACAAAATTAAACTGGCAACACGGTGTTGGGTTCGGGAGCCTCGCCTAGCAGCGACAATGCTGATTGGCGCTAGCAGACAGTTTTAAATTCCTGACCACGACACCGGATGTAGAGACTCCCAATACTACCAACAGATACAGTTACTGTGTGTGAAATATTCGAATAGAGTGGCGTTGTAATAAATATCTTGCATGATAATGAAATTGCAAGTTGAATTTCAGTGTTTTAAAGCTAATATAGTACTATATTTTCATTCTAAATATAATTTTGAGGATATGTTTTCAATTGCTAATTACTGAATATTGGTACTATTAACCTTGCCCCCTCCACCTCTTGCAGTCGCGAAACGTCAGAGCCGGAGATACAACGGCCGTACTCTACTTGTCTCTCTTTTGTTCCGTGCTGAAGTTTCCAGAACGTTCGATTTCGGGAAATCTGGAAGAATCAACTTCGACAATCTTCTATAACGTTCGATTTCACAAAATCTAGAAGAATCGACGTCGCCAATCTTCTATTCAGTCTATTCCAGAGACTTCTGTTTCCAGAAACATCTCTTCCATGAACTGAGTATAGAAAAGGGAGCACAAAATATCAGCCTACTTCAGTTAGTTCAGCTGTGAGTGTGTGGCCCAAAGAGTCAGATTTTAGAATCGGCAAGCAGTTACAGTGTTAAAGGCTGCGAGCAGTAACGTCGAGAAGTTTCAAGCAGCATGAGTTGGTGGTGTAACAGAGGCACAGAAAAAAAAACTTAATTGGTAGAATCATTTTTTATAAAGTCAAAAATTTCGGAAAATGTCTCGCGCGCGCAGAAACACACATGTGGGCACGAACATCTTTATTTGGAGTTAGGGGTTACAAAACATGTATTTCCGACGAAATCTCAGTATCGAATTTTTGGGTGTTATGCAATATTCTCTGTGCTTACTGTAAGCTCTACGTAGTAGAGAAATTAAAAGGACCAATAAACTATTTTGGACTTCAGAAAATGCATCAACGTGCTTGCGCGTAAGGAAAGTTGTTCTGCTTTAATGATACACAAATGTAAAAACAAAACAAACGCGAAGTGCTTTATCGCAGAAATCCTTTCCACTCCAGACAGTAAGTTGCAGTTAGTCTGGCACGTGTAATTGAAGTATGTGTAGATTAAAAGTAATCCTCTAAGCGGAACCAAGTGGTGATGTTAAATGTCCAGATCCAGGTTTTAAGTGACGCAAATAAATGTCGCTATAAAGCTGAGAGGATGAACCAATAGCCATCACGTGACGAAACATCACAAGAATGTGATTTAGGGAAGGACAGATTCGCCATCTGTTTTAATTTCAACGCAAATGCAAAAACAGAGTAACGCCGTTTAAACCATTCCTGTGATTTATATCTCGCCGTTTTCGTGACTGTATATTATTTAAATGGACCGAATAAAACTGGCCTCCTCCAATACCAAAACTAAAGCTACCAACTTACGTCCAAAATTTCCATGTTTTGGCCATTCCAAGGGCTGGAGGTAGGGGGAAGCAAGCATCATGGCACTTGGTACTCTTTCAACAATGTAAATCAACATTTATTGTGAGGAAAAATAAAACCTGATGTGTTACACGTACATGACTCTACTCTTTACAAGCCATTCTTAAAAATGCTTACTCTGCTATATTGTACATAGTGTTAAACGAGGCAAATATTTGCAAAAGTTACCTTATTGTTAATTTTCTTAAATATGGAAATACAGTGGGCTTTAAACGTTAATCAGGTAGAAGAGTTCTTATTATTTTTATTTTCATGACAAATAAAATGTCATGTCCACACGTTGGCCATTGTAGCTCATGGGTTAGGCCGGCTGGACGGCAACCAGAAGATCCGTGGTTCAAATCCCGGCTATGGCATTGAATTTTTCAGTCTGACTCTATGTTTCCATACTTTAGCCTACACACGGCCAGTGTTAAAGAACAACTAATTTCCATTAATTGACCTAATAGTGGTTAACTATAAAACACAGACCTTAAAGTACTTCCATGTTGTAAGTCGCCATTAAGGTAGTTGTCTCGTGTGTTTATGAGAACTCCTAAGTGGTTTACCGGGAGAAACACGAGTCAGTTGAAGAATTTAATGTCATATCGGCACGTTGACCTTAATGGCTCAAGGGTTAGAGTGGCTGGACGGCAATCAGAAGATCCGTGGTTCAGATCCTGGCTATGGCATTGAATTTTTCAGTCTGACTCTATCTTTCCAAAATGTATGTCTTTAATTTCATGTGAATAGCCTGCGGAATAGCGCGGGTGAATCGGATCAATATTTTGAAAATATCTCTCAAAATCCCTATCTCTAACTTAAATACAACAGCTTTGACCTTATATTGAAGCCTGGATATTCTAGATTACGTTAAATGCTAAGGTTTTCAATGAAAACCTCCTCCAAACGTCCTTGACGTCCTCCAACGTCAAGTTAAATCGGACGATGAATGAAATGGTGAAATGATGCTCAAATGAGCTCGGTGTCCATAGAGCTTAGAGTTACCCGACATTCGTCTTTAAGGTTAAGGGAAACCCCCGGTAAAAACATCTACGCTACCAAGGTTCCGCAAAAAAACCAAACATGACATTATCGGCGTGTTAAAAACTTTCGAGCTCTGGCGGAAATAATTTTCTAATTTTTACTTAGGACCACGTTTATTATCAACTGTTTAAAACATCTTATTAAATAAAAAATATCACAACACAATTTCCAAGATATTTGTTATCTGAAATTTAAAAAAAAAAAAAAAACATATGTTTCACAAATATAAAGATATCATCTATTACATTCCTGGTAAGCGAAGATAAAGGAACTTCGAAATTTCACAGCTCTTAAATATTTGACTATCATTGAAGCCTACAGTATTTTGCTATCCCCATGGTACCTACTTGCAAGTATTTAATTAAACCTTTTTACAAGTGTTTGTATTAATTCCAGATAGATTCGAGGATAATTTTTTGTAGAAGGCTACTAGATACATTTGTATGTAACATAAGATCTTTTAATAAACAATTACTTCCGTTAAATGACACTATGTAAGCATTAAGTGACATAAAAGAAAAGTGAAACAAAAATATTTAAGAACAACCACGTGATGAAAATTTTAGTCTGTAAAGAAAGGTTTATGTTTGTTTCGTGTCAAGAGTTTTAGACAATTACTCTTCTATTTTGAAACTGCTGACTTCTCCAGCTGCCCTTTCAGGTTTTACTTGATAAAAACAAAAGCTCAGAACACACCGCGAGTGCTGTCGATAGCTCGATTGTATATTTACCGATATAGGCCCTTTTTCCATTAGTTTTGCCAATACTTATCTCTAAAGCTTCTCGGTTTTACCTCATGGCCACGCTAGCAAACTCTTAAGTGTTATCTATGTTTCCTATTACTTTCTCTTCTGCCGATCTGTGGTAAGTATTTGATGTTGATATATATTTCGAGGTTTCCTGAATACAAATTTCCTTTTTCTTGATCGAGGTCCTGATAAGCTTGTCTGTGAATGGTCCAGAGTATGGCTCAAAAATGAAATATGAATACACATTAAACTTAGGTTAAGTAAAGGATTTTCCAGTGATACAACACGAAGCTTTTCAAGAAACCCCCATTCAAAATTAACCCTTCACGTGAAACATTCTTTAATAACTTTGTTTTTCTAAAAATGGTTCTAATATTTTATTAACATATTTATGGTATTTATATGAGAAAAGAAATGTGTTCTTGAATTTTCCGTAAACAGCCTATGAAATCTTTTTCATTCGGAAATAATGTTCTATAAAATTATGTAACGATTTAACCATAAGAAGTAGACACAAACGTGCTTCACACAACATTTTTAGATATATTTAAGGTGCATAGTTTATTTAAAATAGCTTATACATTTTCGAATCAGCCATTTTCGGTAATCTCTTATTATTGGTTTCGATTTTTTAACGCCTTTATTATGTTCTTAGATTTTTGTCTCTATTCTGTTGTTTCTCAAGGAAAAGACATGAAACTTCAAGTTCAGTATCTAGTTTCTACACACCTTATAAACGACTCGGTTTCATCTGTTCCCCTTGTACCTACTACAAAAGGTGCAATGAAACTATATCTGCAAAAGTTTATTTTGATTAACATTAAGCAGATTTTAAATTAAAATCTCATTATGGAATACTTAGTAGAAATTAATACTTCTACTTGTCATAAGTAATGCAAGCAGAAAAAGTAGCAATATTCTGTGAGCTATTTTGTAAGTTTATGGAAGGTCAGCGTGAACAGTCAGAACGGTTAAAATGATAAGCAGAGAACTATCGCTGGCGCTAACGCCTTAGAACTATAACCTTCTGCACGTATTGACATCTTAAATGTTGTGGTAAGTTCCTAATACTACACAAGCGAGCTAATGCGGAGGGGACGTGAGCGAATCCATTGAAGCGAGTCATGCTTTGTTCGTGGGTGAGTCAAACCGGGATGCAGATATAGTATAGCAACGCAAAGATTGTCCCTGTAAGGAATGTGCTGTGGGACAAAGACAGCGAATGTGTGTGGCAGAGAACGCCTGCTACACAGGGAGCTGACCGTTAAAAAAACATGTGCCCCATTCACTGTGTACATTAAAACCGAGAAGATTCATTCACAAAGTAGAAGCTGTCAGAATGTTTTTGAATGGTCTGTAACTGTACTGACATGGGGTGTCATAAACCTGTTTAGAGAGGGTGTGGGAACCTTCGCCAACCCCCCTGCGTCTCGTCCTTCGGAGACTTACTCTCCTGTGGAGGAGTATAGTGAGTCTGGCGGAGATAGAAGTCTGAAGAAGCAAGCCCGGCGAACTGGGTTTAGTGAGACGAGTGGGTACGTGAATCAGCGAGTGAATAAGCGAGTGTGACGGAAACCCTTGTTCTTCGAGCGATTTTGTGACGAATGTACTGTAAGGGACAAGGCTATGTGTGGTTGGGAAGAATGCGTTCAAGTTTACGTTGACCAAGAATGGCATTAGGGAGGGGAGGGGAGTGCTAAGGCCAGACAGTGACGTTTTAGTGTTTTCAATTAATGCATAAAACTAAACAGTGCAAATACATGTTAAAACCGCATTAATTGGCGCTAGCTGTCTAAATCATGAAGCATGCCACCATTTCAGGATGATGTTTTTGATATAATTTAACATAATTCAAAATGCCTAATAGTGGCAAAAATAAGTAGATACGACCTTGATAGCCATTGATATCCACTTTCACATCGCAGTGGTTGTGCTAGTTCTTTCTCATCATTGTTACTGGAGATATGTTTATTGTTGTCACTATCACTATAACTAGATCGCAAACAAAATGTTGTTAGAGGCGTGGCTTACCAACAGTGGAGTCCTCTAGTTCCCCCCCCCTCTACCGTCATTCTTAGATTGCCTCTCCTCTATCGCGCGGGCTGCAATGCTCATGTTTCATTCTCCCTCTTTGCATTTCCTGTGTAATCACTGCGTTGTTCCTCAGAGTTTAAAGAAACTATGATTCAATCTATTTGTTGATCGATTGTAAGGTCATGTCTGAGGTAATTATTTTCTGTTAACTTTGAAAACCAAAACAGTGTTAAAATACACTCGCTTCGTGTGGTTTGCTCTGTCGCATGCAGGAAGGGATGGGTTGGAATCACGTGATGCATGGATGGCGAGAAGGGGAGAAGGCTCTCCTCGCGCATGCGCACACCGACCACATTTTGTTCGCAGTCTACCTATAGTAGAACTATCTCATTTTTTGCCATACTCACAATGACGTTCAGTGCTTTTTTCCTCCAATATTCAACTTCTATTTCCTCCACTTTTTTACTTTCCTTTCTTTTTTCTGACGTGATAGACTTCCAGAAGGGAATAAGTCTCCTTTCCTCATTTCTTCTTGCAATTAACGCCAGGATTTTGTCAGAAATTCACCATCTCTTTCTTGGTGGAATATTTGGTTGGGCACTTTTCAGATGCTTCCTGCCTTACAGAAAGAAGTTCCGCTATATTCACGAGCTCCTTCTTGCCTGTACCATGTACCGTAAGAAAATGTACCAATTGCCTGCATGCTAACTTTCGGCAACGTCGAAAAGCCTCATCTACTGCCAGAACCTCTTCTCGATTATGTGACTACCTCACGGAAAAATATATTCTTGTTCTTACTCAAATTATCCAGTTTGTTCAAGAGGTCCTGATTTCGAAGCTTAGTGGGGGTGATGGGGTGAGATTTCTGGATAAGGTTTTCTCCGGAGCTTTTCCTTATCCTGAAAGTTGAATATCGGATAACCCTAAGCTCGATGAACTGGGCCCGCCTCGGTAGCTTAGATGGTAGCATGTCTGCCTCATGTTCAAGGCTTTTTCCGGGGGTTTCCCTTATCCTGAAAGACTAATGTCGGGTAACTCTAAGCTTCATGGACCCCGCATTGAGCATCATTTCACCCATCTCATTCATCGTCCGTTATAACTAAGTGTTGGAGAACGTAAATTAAAAAAAAAAAAAAACTCGATGAATTGGCATTTCGCTAGTGATAATTTTATGATAAATTCCGAATAAATTGACGAAATTCACTCTGCACCACAAGATTTCGTTTGCCAGTTGCCTCTGATGCACCCTCAGTGCATAAGTTACACAGAGTAGCTGGGCACATGTAACAAACCAATGCTTATAAGCGAGAGCACCACCACTGAAGCTCGTGTAAGGAACAATATCAATCTAACGTGATAGTTTCTGTTTATGCAAGCTTGGCTACACGTCACCAACTTATCTCCCTTAACAGATTTCCCCGCATCCTGCAAACGCAAAGAGCTTGGTCGCCGTACAACGCGGAGAAAGTGAAGTGAACGTCGCGAACAAAATTGAAGTCATAGTGAACAGTGGAACTAATTCACATTATTGAAAAGACAAGAATGAGCTAAGCGAAATTGACGGAAATCGCCAAGTGACGGTGAAAATCAGTGAAATAATAGTTTTGGACAAAACGGGACTGAAGTCACAATACTTTTGCCAAGCTAAATCACGAAACACACTCTTCCTATGCCAGATATTAAATAAGTGTTAAAAAACGAACAGTTCTATATCACAGTTGGGCAGAAATGTACGTCACTTCAATAATATGCAAATGAGTGGTAGTAAAACTCAAAAAACGCCTCGACTGCTTTCTATTAACGTAAAAAAAACGACTTGGGTGAAAAAAGATATAATATGGATGCACTATAACGACGCAGCATAAAATGGTATAGGAAGGCATGGGTGACCTAATTTACGCGTCAGTTTTTGGATGTGAAATTATCACGATGTTTTATTGAAGCGCCTCGGCACCAACGGCGTCCATTTGTATGCATGAAATTGTCACTCGACGGAAATGAGAGCTGGGTTTTTGTTGACCAAATTTCTACATCCATTTCTGCTGAGCTTATAATACGGCAAAATTTACATAAGAGTATAAGTAAACGGAATTACCACCAAAATGCGATTTCCAAAGAGGCAATCCGAAAGGGATATTCTCACCAACGAAACTGTGACTATGTTTCACTCATGTTTCAAATTCGCGTTTTATATCCAGCTACAGAGAGCCCGCCTCGGTAGCGTGGTGGTAGAGTGTCTGCCTCACGTTCAAGAGGTCCCGAGTTCGAATTTCGGTCAGGGTGAGTTACCTGGATAAGGTTTTTCCAGGGGTTTCCCTTATCCTTAAAGGCGAATGTCGGGTAACCCTAAGCTCTATGGACCCTGGGATCAATGAGCATCATTTCGCCCATTCCATTCATCGTCCGATATGACAACGTTGCAGGACGTAAAATTAAAAAAAAACTATCTACTGATAGTTAACAGTAAAATGAAATGTGTAGTGTTTAACGGCTGCGTTAACTACATACGGCACCGCAGGCGGTGACACTGATGAAACATGAGATGAAGATGGAGCACCGGTGGAATGAGATGGCGGGGAAACCGGAGATCCCGGAGAAAACCCGCCCCAGCGCCGTGTTGTACACCACAAATCTCACTTTGCAGTCGCCTGGGATCGAACCCGGGTCGCCTTGGTGAAAGCCAAGCGGTCTAACCACTGAACCACGGCGTGCCCAGTTAACAGTAAAGAGAGCAGTGTATCCATCAGAGAAGAGACTAAAAAATAAGAATAAATGATAGAAATTTCTAATGTATTACATGTGCATGATTTTCTCTCTACTCCAAATTTGGAAACGGTTATTCTCGTTGTCATGGTAGCATATGAAATATCTCTTGCGGGACGAAATTACCGCATACCATGCGGCAATTATATAGTCCTGACAAATGACTGCTGTTATCAGATATAACATGTATTTATTTAAGATTAGCTGGCCCTAGTTACTGCAGTGCATCACATTGGACTTAGAACTCCACAGATGAAATTAAAAAGAAAATTGCTCAAACACCTCCTGCACAGTGATTCCTAAGATATTAATTTCTCAGACTAATACTCAAGCTCACTCTGTAAGCCCGCCTCGTTAGCGTGGTGGTAGCATGTCTGCCTCACGTTCAAGAAGTCCCAAGTTCGAATCTCGGTCAGGGTGAGTTACCTAGATAAGGTTTTTCCAGGGGTTTCCCTTATCCTGAAAGACGAATGTCGGGTAACTCTAAGCTCCATGGACCCCGGACTCATTTGAGCATCATTTCATCCATTCCATTCATCGTCCGATATGACTCAACGTTGGAGGACGTAAAACACAAAAAACAAAAACAAAAAAAAGCTCATTCATCCAAACCATAATCTTTTAATTGATAATGAGTAACTGATTGTGTTTGTTAACTTTGTTTAGTACTTTATCACTATTATATAGTCAAATCAAATTAATATCATATACTTGTAATCATTTTCCTTTATTGATGGTTTATTTTCTTGTTATATATTACACATCTTAGAGGAACGTCCTTATCTTGTTATATGTAATAACTGTTAACCGAATTTATAATAGCTTATATAGTGATCGTGACAAAAATAGAAAAATAGATTTCACTTAAATAAAATAAAGTTTTTAAGTAATTGTTCCTTTATTGTACTGCTGCTCCTTAAAAAGGCACATTAATATGTGATTGTAAGCACTTTAATGTACTTCTTGAAGAAATTCTTAATTGCAATTCTTGCTCTTAATTTGTGTTGCAGTATAGATGAGACACGCATTAACGAACTCAACATATATTTATTTGGGGCTATACTTAATAACTACCAATTTTAAAGCAACTCCAATGCAGTACCCCAGTTCATAAATTCAAGAGTCGCTACAACACGTTAGAGTTTATAAATTCCTGAAGATTTAGGAACAGTCAATCTTGACAAAGTAAGAGTGTACCCATATCATCGCGTGTAATTGGTACTCCATCGCATCATAGTTTCTTCCAATATTCAATTTACAAATAATTTCGTGAAGTTTTCATAATGCGAATCTTCCTCACAAACCTTTAATTACCCTACGTTATATCTGATTTACCATCAGCACGGCAAAATTTCACAACCTGTAACAGTATATAATGGACTCTTAGAATATAATTAATGATGAAATCATGTTGTGAATCATTTACATGCATCAATGACCCAAACTTGAGATTTTCCTTGTAAGAGATTGCCCAATGTTATATACCTGCTTAGAAATGACACCAAGAACTCATGTATTACGTCACACACTAACGGGTAGGAAAGTGATCTTAGCGTGACGCAGCATGACATTGTTGGCCAGTATGTCAGCAGCATCTTAATGCTTCGTGTTTATTTCCTTATTTTACTTCTAACGTATTGAATTCTTCTATAAAATTTACTCTCTCTCTCTCTCTCTCTCTCTCTCTCTCTCTCTCT
>CM060951.1:54281367-54432469 GCA_030765055.1 Mantis religiosa | reverse complement strand
CAAAGACAAAACACTATCAAAATTCGCACTACTGAACAAAAGACTGCTTTCAGTAAATTAAATGCCAGGTCAACAGATGGCGTCAGTATATGAAATAAATTGGGTCACTTTGTAACGATATGTTTTAGTTAGAATTTTTTATGTGAATATTGTTTTCTGATATGACTTAGAAGGTCATGTAATGACATATTAAAAACAAATATATGTGTAATTTTGTGATTGGCCATAGTAATAATTGTATTACGTAATGCGGTGTCGTAGCAGTAAATCAGCCAATCACAAAATTAATAGAGGAGTAACGATAGTTACGGAAAATCAATAATCTTGAGATAGATATGTTCTTCAGTCTTGTTTCATGACGAGGGAAAAATGTCGCGGTGAATATAAAAGTTTTGTAACGGAAAATTAATAACCTTCAAAAAGAGTTATTCGGTATTCGTAATAGTAATGAGTGAATTGTAATTTAGATTATACAATTAAATAATATAAAATTTTATTTCTCACGAAAAATCCACACCTGAGAAAAGATCTCAGGACTGTTATACAATCAAATTATATATGTAATAAAATTCAGTCAACAAGAAGTGCAATTTAACATGCAACGATTAAGAGGGACGGTCACAAAGATGGCTACCAACTTTGGGGCTGATTAATCATCGAGAAACGAGACGACCTGTTAAATCGCCACAAATATTTCGCCCGAATGTACATCCTATCTGCTGCGATTGGAGGAAAAACGTCGCAACTTAACTTGATTATCAAGCTGTATTGATCTGTGTTCCTTAAGTAGACGGATTTCCATTTAAGCCGGTTCCAAGAGGAGCTGAACTGAAATCCAGCATCACCATTAAGCGTGCTCCTCTGCCAAAGCCTCCTTAATTTTCCGCTCCCAGCAACTGTTGCATTTTGCCAAGATGGTCCTCTCCCGAAAATTGGCTCTATGGTCATTATCAAAACAATGTTCTGCCAGCCCAGACTTCTCAGGTTATATTAAACGAATGCTCCGTTCATGTTCGTTTATTCTGGTAACGATGTCCTTCCGGTTGTCCTATATACGGTGTCTCACATGAACAGGGAATGCGGTACACTCCCGGAACTTGGAAGTCCAGTTTGTCGTTCACTGATCTCAACAGATGTTTAATCTTCGGAGGTGGCTTTTGGATGGTCCTCGTGTTGTATTTGGCTAGAATTCTGCTGATTCTGCACGGATATATTGCCGGTAAACGGGATGCAGGATACTTAATTTAGTAAATATCCTGATGATGGGAGAGCTGTACACTCCAGAAACGTCGATTTCTAATCGTATTTTCACTTGGCTTGCTGTCCAAGAAGAAATTGAGCATGTTTCTTCAATTGTTTATAAAGAGTGCTATGGCCTTTCTTTTGAAGTTCAGTATACTTATAGCTCAACCTCAGAACAGGTGAACGCTTTTTGCGATGAATGTTATTAGTTCAGATCACAATAAAGTTTCCATATTTTAATACAATGAGACAGTGTATATACTCTTAAGTACACAGCTATCAAAGTCACGTGGACAGATCTACTTTTTTCCTAACCTCACAGATACTTCAAAGCCTTCTTGTACTATTAGGATAGTTTCTGTTTGTTTTATTTATGCATTGTGTACTTTTTTCCCTAAAAAAATAAGTAACGAAAAACTATCCAATCTGACATAATTACTAAATATGAACGACAAACTTTACTGCCTAAGCACTTATATTCGATTCCTCTCTAGTTAACTGTATTATGTTAAACAAGAGCGTGAACATCCATCATAATTAAACTCATTCTCAAACACCTGTTGGTGTCGTTTTGTCCATCCGTTGTTACGCCTTTAAGCACGAAATAGTCATTAACAGTTGCAAGTGCAGAATTAACATTGTATGCATACAGAATATGAAGAGCATTTTTGGAACGAGGGGAGAGCAGAGAATAGGAGAGGAGAAGAGAGAAGAGTAGGGAAGGGAAGAATTTTCACCAACTTTCTTAAGTAATAATTGAATTCTATAATTCAGTTTTTCTACCTGTTGTTCAGGATGAAGATGTAAATAACAAATAATCAACAAATCTAGACCTTGTCGCCTGTGACTGAAAGGTTGGGAAGAGCAATAACTGCCAAGATAGAAGTCTAACAAGATCTTACAACTTGGAGGGGAAAAAAAAAAGAGTTCTCCAAGGTTTTATACTAGGCACAATAGTAACATACCTAAGAGCGAGTGAAAAAACGTGCTTCCATATTATACAACAAAATGCACTCACATTCCATTACATGCTCATAAAATACATCAAGCGCACATCAAGAGAGGCAAGAAAATGAGAATGCATTCTCCCAAACCTTGATGTGAGACTATAAATCAAACTTCCCACAGCAATAAATACAAAGTTGCAACTCTGCAGAACTTGATTTCCCGGGACATAACATAAAAAAAAAAGTTGAAACAAAATCTTATTCTGGCAGAGCGAACAAGAAAATGGGAATATAAGAGTGATTTAAATGTTCCATCTCCGACAGACTACTGTTCAACTTTTAAACAAGATCTAACAAGACTGCCACAAAAAATCGTTAAATTAAAAATACGAAGCAGACAGAAGAGATTTAAGAGGGGGCTAATAAAAATGGTCAGAACTGATGAATGCGATGTTTCTTTTTCAAACCAGCCGGAATTAAGTTCCTTAACCCTTTCTCAGCAAACAACGGAACGCTGGTTTCTTTTGTGGCCGCCATCAGCGATTCACTTTTGGTTTCTTCTTTCCTTGTAGTGACATCTGTGAGTTTTGGAATACAGTCTCTCTTCTGTGAATAACCTGGGTTAATTTGACTTTGTATTTACATTTTAGCTTTTACTTTGGATACGGATACTATTTTTGATTTTGTTGTTTGTGTTTAATACAGGTTTCATCTGTCTTAAGAGTACACACAGGTGAAAATTGGGCGAAATTTATCAGAAAATCTTTATTTAAAGCTATATTATTAATGAATAATCCAGTATCATAATCAGTAGTTTTTAGCCATTACAGATACTTTTACACGTTTTTTAACGTGTAAGCCAACGTTCCACACAAGGCAAATTTTGTTCATTTTTCCTCAGTTTTAGAGAAATACTCAAAACTATAAGCATAAAAGTAATGCTTTTTTCTGTTATAAATGAAGGACAATTAATTGGAATTTCGAAGTACCATACTAAAATTACTCAAAAATATTTTTATATGTTTATAAATATTTTGTTTTTGGAAAACTAAAACATTACTTTAAAACTTGGATTGCAACATTTTTGTTAACTATTTCTTGGAGCCAGAATAGATATTTATATTAGCATTTTTTAACTAATGGGTCAGTTTTATTTACCACTAAAATAACTAAACATTAATAACTTGAAAACCACTGAAAATGTGGAATAAAAATTTATATACATCCTAATGATTAGGTGTGTTATTCACCATATACTTGGTTTAGAAAGCATATGTTAATAACAAATTAGGTATTCATACGGCAAAGTTGTTAACTCCAAAACTTTGAGCTAAATGCAAATTAATAATGTTAATCACAAACCTGCAGTGTTTGCAAAGCCTTGAAGGATCACAATCACACCTGATGACCAAAAAAATAGGACATTTTATTTTATACTTCATAGGTACAAAGAAACATACCTTTTAACAAGACTCGTGTACATTTTTATAAATATGTTTAATTTTGGGTTTGGCTAAGGAGTAATTTCTGTGTCGTATTTTCAGAAAATAGTTCACAGCACAAATTGTATCAGGATTTTCAAATTTCGTATAAAGCACAAATTTTGACTGTTTATCTTTCGTTTCAAGCAGTCTCTATATATAATTGCTGGGAAAATGTTCATAAATGTTTAAAGGGTAGAGTCAAGACTGCAAAATTCAATGCCATAGCCGGGATTTGAACCACGGATCTTCTTATCTCCCTCCAGCCGCTCTAAACCATTGAGCTACTATGGCCAAAGTGCCAACATGACATTAACTTCTCCAACTGACTCGTATTTCTCCCGGTAAACCCCTAGGAGTTTTCATAAACACATGAGACAGCTACCTTAATGGCGACCTACAACGTGTAAGTACTTAAAGGCCTGGGCTTAATAGTTCGGACCACTAATAGGTACAATTAATGGAAATTAATTGTTCTTTCACACTAGCCGTGTGTAGGATGCACTATGAAAGGTCGAGCCAGACTGAAAAATTCAATGCCATAGCCGAGATTTAAGCCACGGATCTTCTGGTTTCCGTCCAGTCGCTCTAACCCATTGAGCTACTATGGCCAATGTGCCTCCCTGAAATAATTTTGTTCATGGCAATTACAACGTTTCCCACGTCAGTGCCTGAAATAAAGAATTAGGACGTTCTCCTATGTACAAGTATGTCCTTAAATTGTTGGAAACTCTCATAGATATGCTTAGTATTGACATAGCTCTTAATGAGCCGCTAATGCGTATAGGTTGACACAGATAGTACAAGCGCCGTGCAACGAATTCAAAATTAATAAGGTATCCGCCTTCCAATGTCAAATATTCTGACGCTCTCACAATTTTTTTTTTTGGGGGGTTGGGGGAGCAAGTAAGTGGGTATATGTCACAGAAAGGCCAAATAGGCGTATGATACTATGAAAATGTGTTTCCAAGCATCGTTCAATGACATATTAAAGATGCCTCGATTATTATTTGTCATCTGTCAAGCTGAGAAGACCAGAGTGATATAAAAACATTTTTTTTCTTTTCTATTAAAATATATGAATTCTGATTTTGTTAATGCTGATCATTAAGACGTGAAGGTTAGCCAAATAAATAATAAAAAGAAACACTACGTATTGCACTCACGTGACTTTCTGTACCCATTCAGCAAAGGTAACCCCAAAAGTTGATTTTTCTCTTTCAGGCTAACCGGATTAAACTTTGTAGAAGACATTTCCTTACATTTTTCCTTCTAGGTTTAAACGTTTCAGCTTAATGAAAATCATATTTGTTCTAAAATTCAATCCTAAAATGCAATGAAGAGGTTTTAATATGATTCAATGCTACCAAAGCCACCAGATCTTAAAAGATTTGACCACCAAGTATTCCCTTATTTCCATTGTATCAAAATGGAAATAACATATAATAACTTTTTCTACATTAACTTCAGTAGATACAAGAATAACTTTTTATAAGAATATTTAATTGAAGAATGGATACAGAAAATGACGAACAGCTATTTTCCATGCCATACAATGAATTATTTTTCAGCTTATTAATGCGTTTAACTTTCCTGAGGATAATAAGAACTTCACTGTACCTACAAACAACAAAATGGCGGTTGCAATGGTTCTAAATCCCAGTTCTTCAAATGATAAAAACGTATTCAACCCAGGTTCCCATTACTGTTACTCCATTGGCATATATGAACAACACATTATAAATAAATGTCAAAAAGTGTTCTCTGGTTGAAAAATATGACTCAAAGTCGAACAGCTTTTGGATATCATTGGCAATCTTTCCAGAAAAGTGGCCGTATTCGTTAGACATGCATGTTATTCGAAGCTACAAGAAAAATTTTAATCGCAATTTTGGCTTTGAAGACATGAGCCTGATTTGTTGGAAACTCAGGGATATAAAATGTAAGAGAAAATTAGCCCTAGAATCTGCAGCATAAGGGTGTGTGGTATATGGCTGTGCCGTGATGCACTGTGGTGGTGGGAGGGGAGAGTTTTTCTTCAGCACAAGAGTGTGCTAAGTGATAACAGAAAATAATTCACACCAAGATATTTGAGCGAGTATGTACCGCAACGCCTAGAGAGAGAGAGAGAGAGAGAGAGAGAGAGAGAGAGAGAGAGAGAGAGAGAGAGAGAGAGAGAGAGAGAGAGAGAGAGAGAGAGAGAGAGAGAGAGAGATGGTAAAATTTATTGTGTGTGGTTTCTTGTAAGTAATTTTTGACAAGGTTAACGTCTTCGGGACCTTCTCGGGAAACAAGACAGGTTAATTATTTCTAAATTACTTATTTAAAATTATTTAAAATATTTTTATTAATTCTATATAGAAATTAATTGTTCTTTCACACTAGCCGTGGGTAGGACGCGCTATGAAAGGGTAGAGCCAGACTGAAAAATTCAATGCCATAGCCGGGATTTGAACCACGGATGTTCTGGTCTCCGTCCAGCCATTCTAAACCACTGAGCTACTATGGCCAACGTGCCAACATGACATTAAATTCTCCAACTGACTCGTGTTTTTTCTGGTTTACCACTTAGGAGTTCTCATAAACACACGAGACGACTACCTTAATGGCGACTTACTATACTGTAAGTACTTGAAGGCCTGGGCTTTATAGTTCGGACCACTATTAGGTAAATTAATGGAAATTAATTGTTCTTTCACACTAGCCGTGTGTAGGACGCACTATGAAAGAGTAGAGCCAGACTGAAAAATTCAATGCCATAGCCGGGATTTGAACCACGTATGTTGTGGTCTCCGCCCAGCCACGCTAACCACTGAGCTACTATGGCAAACGTGCCAACATGACATTAAATTCTCCAACTGACTGGTGTTTATCCTGGTTAAGCACTTAGGAGTTCTCATAAACATATGAGACAACTACAAATAACAATTAATTTCCATTAATTGTACCTAATTGTACCGAACTATGAAGTCCGGGCCTTAAAGTACTTACATGTTGTAAGTCGCCATTAAGGTAGTTGTCTCATGTGTTTATGAGAACTCCTAAGTGGTTTACCGGGAAAAACACCAGTCAGTTGGAGAATTTAATGTCATATTGGCACGTTGGCCATAGTAGCTCAATGGTTTAGAGCGGCTGGACGGAGACCAGAAGATCCGTGGTTCAAATTCCGGCTATGGCATCGAAATTTTCAGTCTGGCTATAACCTTTCATAATTCTATATACTCGTGCCATTTCCTGACCTGGCAATTAATTTACTGAAAACAGTCTTTTGTTCATTAATTTAAGTATCGATAGTGGTTTGTCATTGTTTATATTTCTGTTATATCCAGTGATATATTTGTGGTTATAACATTTAATAAATATCCTGATGATGGGAGAGATGTACGCTCCCAAAACGTCAATATCTAATCGTCTTTTCACCTGGCTTGCTTCCCGAGAAGAGATGTGTATTCGTCGCCAAGAAAGCTTCAGGTCTTATTTTAAGGCAACATTTTGTTGCCTTAAAATAAGTTTATAATTCTAAATATAAAAGAGCATGAAGAAATAGTAAATGTCCGGCAGTTTTGTATATGCTTCAAGATATCTACTGTGTTTTAATAAATATAAAACAACAAGAAATAGTAAAACATATTCTGTCTTGCGAGATAATGTTAATATAAATGCCACTGAATTAATCAAAAACAGAAAATCGTTGGTATTACAATGTATTTAAAGGATGTGTAAGGATATAAAAATAATAGAAGTCTCTTCAATAAATCGGAAACATAGAACACTACTGGCATTAGTAATAATGATCTAGCACCTAGAAACCTATTTGGGAATATAGAAAACCCAAAACGAATATTAAAGAGAGCTAAAAATTCGGGCTTATTTGAATTATACAATGAACTACAGATGCATGACTACAGTTACCTAAAAAGAAAAGAAAAAAATGTTATTTGGTGGTGTTAGTTGGTCACTTGATTGTGAATGATGACGCGGCATAAACAGCTGCTATGCACTACGATGCTCGTTTGTTTCCTTGCTATGACCTGAGCTAGAAGTCACTTTTGCATGCAGTGGCCAAGCAGCAGGTTTCAGAACAGGTTAACGGTTACCTATCGAACGACCCGATTTCAAATAAAGAACATCTTGTAAAAAAAAAGAGGGGAAGAATTTTATGTAGAGTATAAGTAATCCAGTTTGACCTGTTCGGTGGGACAGCCTTTAGAAGACTGGTTGAGTTTCAACCTCGTCTCTCTTAAGGCCAAGGAAAGAAAAAGAAAAAAGAGAATAACGTGAGTACTACTCATCAAGCCGTTCCCCCTCCCCCCACTCGTCTGGCAACGCAACGTGACATCTGGAGCCTTGTGATTCGTTATTTATGGCCATAGCGCTGCTAAATAGCACGCTAGAAACCGCAATTAACACTTTACACTTAATACATTTAGTAACACTCATTGACTTTGATGTGAACGATTTAAGTAGGCGCGTGCGTGCACAGATGTGTACGGCAGAGGTCGCACCCGGACGTTAGTTTCCAGTGTTGGCATCTTAGGAAGAAACTGCAAGTCTACAGAAGTGTGCAAATTGTTTAAGAGTTGCGTTCAGTACATCGGATAAAGTTTTACAAAAACCTGCGTTGTTAGATACATTCCAATTAGATAGAGGGAGAAATGGTTGGGTAGATTTTTATTATTTTTTTTTAAAGAGGGGGTAAGGCATCTATAAAATTGCTACTTTCTTACAGGAAGCGTTGAGTGAAACATTTAATGGTAATTTTACTCTTGAGCTTTTGATTTAGGTTACGTAAATTCCATCCTCTTAATTTTTAAGCTAATTTTCATTAACAGATTCAACTCGCATCCATACTTAAGGTAGGAAATAATAATGATCAGAGCCCGGATTTATAAGCACATTATGGTAAAATAAGCAAGCATATAGGCACGAAAAATGAAACAAGCACCAAAAAATAAGCAAATAAAAATTAAAATTTTATTACAAATATTGTTTCGTGGAATTCTTATCTTACGTAAGTTTGTTACGGTACACGAGGAAGGTCATCTTGAGATTCTGTTGCGTGAGGCTGCTGCATTTGTCAGTGAATAATTTTTTATACAGTGAAAAGGATCTGTCAACGTCGCATGGCGTTACTGGAGCATGTGAAAAGCACTGCAGTTCTTCTTGAGTGAATTTCTCTTCGATATACGTTTCTGTACGAGAAAGATTTTCAGAAATTTTACACATTATTTCGTAACTATGGTTTTTCATTAATACGAGGGCTGTTCAATAAAGAATTATAATAATTTTTACGTCATAATTCTTCCATATTAAAATTCACTCTTATTATATTCTGTTAGCTTAACGTGAAACAAACACGCCGTAGTAGTTTCATTGTTGGTACTCCTGGTTCCCGGCTGTGAGAACCAGGCAAGTTCAGACATGTTCAGTATCGCCTACCGCTGCAATGGAGGTAACACGCGAGGAACAATATGTGGCTTTGAAATTCTGCTTTCGTCTCAACAAATCTTCAGTTGAGGCCTATACAATGTTACACGAGGCCTATGGAGAGTTTGTTCTTCCCTACAGCACAGATCGAAGGTGGTTTACAATTTTTAAAGAGGGGAGACAATCCATTTCAAAGGAAGGTGAACCCGGTGCTCCAGTTACTGCTCTTACGGAAGAAAACATCAACACTGCTGCTGCCATTGTGAGAGAGGATCGACGAATTACCTTAACATCATTTTCTGAGATATTGGACATTTCATTGGGTGCCACCCACACGTTGGTGACAGAAACATTACACATGAGACGTGTTTGTGCGCGATGGGTTCCAAGACTGTTGATTCCCAAACAAAAGGACATTCGCATGCAGGTCTGCATGCAGTTAAAGTTGATGCCAGAGGAAGATACGGAGTTTTTTCAAACATAATCACTGCTGATGAAACTTGGCTACATCATTTTAAACCTGAGAGCAAATAGCAAAGTTCAGTGTGGAGCTTCATCACCAACCCCCCCAAAAGCAAAAATGGTTGCTTCTGCTGGGAAAGTTATGGTCATCTCATTCTTTAATATTCATGGAATGGCTTATCAGCATGTTGTACCTGCACACACATCAGTAACTGGACAGTATTACAGGGATGTCCTGAAAACATTGCAAGTCCATATCAGGCACACAAGACACATTGTGGGTGCTGCACCACGATAATGCGCGGCTGCATATTGCCAATGTTGTTGCTGAATATCTTGCAAAAATCAACGTGAAGTGCATCCCTCGCCCTCCCTATAGTCCGAATTGAGCCCCATGTGCCTTTTTTCTATTCCCTAACTTGAAGAAATGCCTTCGTGGGAGGCATTATCCATCATCAGAAGCAGTGGTGAAGGCTGCGGAGGCGATTTTGAAGGATCTCTCCAAAAAAGGTTCCCAGCATGTCTTTGAAGACTGGCAGAAACGCTGGGACAAGTGCATCGCATTCAGGGGAGACTATTTTGAGAAGGACCATCAAAATTATGAGGATGAGTAAAGGTATGTTGTCAAAAAAACATGTGATCATTCTTTATTGAACAGCCCTCGTACCTTACTGAGTTTCTCAAAGGCAGTTTTAACAATACCGTGAGTCTCTGAAGACAATGTTACCGATACTTCACCTGTCAAAAAAGGGGGAACGTTCCAAGGTATTATTTCGAGCTTCCAACTGTGTTATAATAGCAAGTATTTTGGAGAAACAGTTATGGATGTACTATATCTTATCTTGGATGCCAATATTAGCAAAACATTCCTGTGTTGTGGCAATGCTGCTTGCATCTTCTGCATCTGTTCAATAATAAAATATCAATAATAAAAGAAATCATGTTTACTTTCTCCACCACAATATAAGAGATAAATTAGATATGGTGTTACCCCAGAAAAATCGATGCCAAGATCTCACTGAAAATATACTACGTTTTGAATGCTCCTGAATCCAACAAATAAGAAGCGTACTTACAAAATGGTACGTGTTTGCGCGCGTGTGCATGTGTGTGCGGACAGCGTAAATCATAAAATTATTTAGCAGACTTGATGGTTAAATTTAGTATGAACTAGGAATCGATTTCAACTTCTTTTCAAAGCATTGGCGTACTGACGTATGTTATTTACAACTACGACCTACGATTTTCGAGAAAATTCCTCCCACCCCAGACTACACTTTATACTAAACATATTTTTCAAAGTTATGACTAGGGTCCGGAAGTTGATGACTAAAAATTCTCTAAAATGAGCTATAAAATGCCCTTAAAATATATAAAAATGACCCAACAAAAATTAACAATTTCTTTCATAATAATAAATTAATAGCTGTTACAGACAAGTAATGAATATATGGTTCGAATAACTACACTTTAAAATTAACTGTCATAGTAAACAATGCAATTATTGCTACTAAATAATAAATACAGGTCGTTAGGTCATTTTCAATTTTATAAAATATGAAGAAATAAGTGACTGTACCCATTAACCAAAACATAGCTTACTTAGCGTTGCAGTACACCACCATGGTCATCTTCAAGATATCAAAAGTAAAGGAACGGCGGTTGTCAGTTAAAATTGTTTTATACTTTGAGAAACTTCTCTCCACTTTCACAGATGTTATAGGTGCATATTTGAAAAACACTATGTCACTGCCTGTTAAATCTTGTTAAAAATTCAGTTCTGAAGTTTTCTCCTGACAGGATATCGGCAATCGGACAAACTGTTCGATATCCTTTATTTTTGTCCAACACAAATTTTAGTTTCTGTCTAATTTTGTACCCAATCTCACTTTTTACATTTTGTGTGATCTCTTCCGCAATACTCACTAACTCAATCGACTTATCCAACGTCATGTCACTTTCTTCAAGACGGGTTATGGTTTCCGTCAAAAATGCAAAATTTGATTTAATGAAAGTTAATTTACCTTGGATTTGAATATTAGAAAACAGATTCTGTGCGCTCTCAATTGCCTTACAATCTACCCTATCAAAACTATTCTGCACTTCTCTCACTATATGAAAATTGTCACAGTGGTTTATACATGCAGTTACATGTACACACACAAAGCCCATGGGTCAGGATGGCCACGGGAATCGAACTCGGGCGTCCCGAATGCGGGCTACAGATGAAAATGCCCAATAAATTCATAAAAAAGAAAGAAAATGACCGGAAAATGCATTTAAATGTTAAAAATGACTTTATTATAAAAATGTGGGAAAAAATGTATTTTGATGACCTATAAAAACCATGTGTATCTGACGTATTTGATCCAGAATGCACTTAATTTCCAATAAGCATCGTCTGTGAATACTCAGAAAAAAGATGACTTCTTATCAAAATCCCGGCCCTGGTTATGACTTTTTACAAAACTACTAAAGACTTTTATTGAAATACCACATGCTTAAAATATTTTCATTAAAATAAAATATGTATATTTAATTTTCTGGTAATATCTTTAAAAGTCCTCTTCATTCTGAATGGCTTTTGCGTAACTAAACCAATGCAAATAGACAAAACCTAGGTATACAAAAAATGCCGAGCACTTTGAAAAATACAATCTGGAAAGAAATTTTGTTGCCAATCATACAGCCACCAGCTATTTAAATTTTGACTATCGTTTGCAGCCCATTCTATTCCCAAAATCCATTGCACCTAAAAGAAATCAGCAATAAGATGCTTATTTCATTGACAACAATTAGAAGAATAAGCGCAATAAGGATGGTTTATGCAACAATAGAGAAGGGCACGTGAGCGCAACTCATTAGATCTTTTGTAATATCCTGGACATGCAAACAGGATGGAATGCAGAAGTCATCATTGTCACATTGTCTAAGCCTGTTGTATTTTCCTCTACTCATTGTGCTTCCAAGGAAATTTGTATATATGTTATTATATAGTAAAACAATTTCTACAAGTAGGTATCTCAATTAATATGAAATAGATTGAAGAGAAGTTTTTTAAGAATAATTTGCAAAAGAAAATTAGAGAAAGGGATACAAGTACATACATCAGATTTATTTTGTTGAATTAATCATTTTTGAGATATATATTTTTATTGGCCATAAGTTTTCAACATTTGTGGATTTTGCCTCCTCTACAACGTACGAATACAAAGTAGACAGAAAAGTTATTGCATTCCATCCAAAATTCGATACTGAGATTTCACTGGAAATTTAGTTTGGGGTCCCTTGAATCCCCAAGAAATCGCGGATATGCCTGTGTGAAGAGCATAACTTGAAAACGAGAACTCAGGTAATACGAAACTTGAGCTATAGTTTCATCACTTTTCAAATAAGGATAACAATATTTTTAAAAAGCTACCCTTTACATGGAAAAGTTTCTGAAAAAATATGATGTCAGAAATAGCTCTAACGATTTTTGATAATATATGTTTGAGATGTTTCCATGATGAAAGGAAGACTTGAATTTTCTGATCTTTTTCATTTCGAATTGCTTTTGCATAACTGATAATACCGTAACGGAGAGGGAGAGGAAGTGGGAGGAAAGAGAGGGAGATAAAATCTTACTGTAAACAAAAGCAGAACTCTTTAAAACACACAATGTATATTAAAATATTTCGTGTGGAGTTAACCCATTTTGGAGACGTTTTTGGTTTGACTTTCTCAATAGTTGTAATTAATTAAAATGGGAAGTCATTTATCTCTCCGTCTCCCTCTCTCTCTCTCTCTCTCTCTCTCTCTCTCTCTCTCTCTCTCTCTCTCTCTCTCTCTCTCTCTCTCTCTCTCTCTCTCTCTCTCTCTCTCTCTCTCTCTCTCTCTCTCTCTCTCTCTCCCCCCTGCTATGCAAACAAAAAAAAATTCAAATGTATTACATAGCCACCAGCTCTTAAAAGATTTGATAACGCTTGAGCCTACAATATACCCTGCATTTTTTTCTAAAATTAATTATCTCGCTTTACGGATACATATAAAAGTAGAATTCCTTAACAATACTTTGTTGAATAGTGAGTAAAAATGCATGTAAATGTAATACGTCGGTTTATTTATTTCTCTTGTTTTAAAGTGCCGATGCTACTCAGTTTCTCCAGATATGAGCGTAGAATTTCAAGTCAGTACATAGCAAATAAACATCTGACTATCGTTCAGTTTCTTCTATCCCCTTGCATCCTCAACGAAATATCATATTAAATATTTCTGCAATGTTTTTTTCCTTCAGAAATATGAAACAAAATAGAATAGCTTTCTTAAGAATAGTTTGTAAAAGCTGTACATATGTACATAAAAAAGATGGGTAGGGAAAGAGCGACATATTTTAAATTTAATAGCCGAAGTAAGACTCATATTTTCCCTGTTAAGGCTAGCCTTGTCAAATGTTATACAATTTGTAAATTGTTAAAAAGTGAACAAAATTTTAAATCTCGCTTGCAATAACCAGGAACAGATCAGAGCAGGAACTGCGCAATTAAAATATGTGTAATGTCTCCAATCAAAGAGAAGCTTAAGAATCCGGGATTGAGAACGAGACCCTTGGAAAATCAAACTTTTAGCAATCGGGATCGGTTTTGTTTATTAAACTTTATCGTTCCCTAATTCAGCATCCTGAAATTTCCTTTTAAACTCTGGGGGCATGAAATCAGAAACATTACAAAACAAATCCACAAGCTTTAGATTCCTCCGATATGACAACATTGGAGGACGTAAATTAAGGGACACCGGGACTGAAATTTCTATTTTGTATATTTCTATACCTACAAACTTCAAATTCTGCATGCCTAAAGGGTTTTATATTAGAAAACACCACACCAAGTTTCAGTAATTTCTGATGATTAGTTTTGAAGGAATTAATTTTTTATTATTGTTTTAATTAAATTTTATCGCAGTATTAAAATTAATGCATGCGCATCACTAATTATTCTATTGCAATAACTCTGTTATTTTTTCATGCCCACTAACTATATAAACAACTGCAGTCTCTGTCTGGAAGAACAATACATTACTTTTAGGGAAATTATTTTTTTAATTATGCAGAACATTGAATTGAATTTTTTAAATATTTTTTTGCATTTAAAATTTTGTTACAGCCAAACCAAGTCTTAAATCCTATAGCCAGAGACTGAAGTTGTAGGCCCATACATGAAGCACATGCTGAAAGAAATTCAGAGCCATAGCTCAAAAATTAATGCGTGTGGATCAGATAATGTATTAAAAAATGTAAAGTGGAGAAAAATCAATTTTTCTAAAAACATGCACCAAAAATAAAGTGAACAGTACCTTACTACATTAGAATTGCCCTGAAGCATATGTGAGACCCTCCCTCTTTTGTCTGGCAAGCTCTCTCTGCATTTTTGTCTGTTTTTCTTTGAGGCGAGCTGTTTTCTTATGTTGCAATGAAGATCGCGTGCTCTCGTATATTCTGCGTTTGTCACGTCTCTTCACAATTTTCTTCTGCACACTTGTCACTGCACTGGTGGTTAGCTCACATTTTAGTTCCTGAGTTGCAGAACAGCCCATATTAAACTCTGCTACTGCAATTGCTGCTGCAATTTCTATTCTCCTGCAGGATACAAAAGTAATTTTGGGACATTTTCTCCAAATTAGTGCATGTAGTGACTCATTTTGATTTTGAGTAGCACCACGCACACACCTTGACAACAGTTCATCACTTGCTAGTCTTTGATAAACAGGTAATATTTTGCAAACTAACTGCTCTGTTAGTTTAACAGGCATCTTCTGATGGCTCATGGGTGTCTTTCCTTGTGCAATGCTTTTATTGTAAAAACACCAGGAGTCGACACCTTGGGGACACTTGCTATGTTGAGGCTTGGAATCCGTTGAAACATAATGACTAAGGGTTGCATAAATGGCTTCTTTCATTTTAGGGACACTAGGTATGTTTTTCACTATGGCATGTCTATAATAATTAGTTAATTTGGTAATGGTGGCATTGGTAAGTGTCCCAGATCCTCGCCCACCAAGTTTTACTCCCTTTTTCTTCCATGTTTCTACAGTGTTTCGCAGCCCACTTCCCATTCTTTTAGCAACATGGTTTATGCACTCCTCTTTGTGCAGGACAACTGTGTTACCATATATGTTTTCATTTGATAAATGATTAAATGTTTTTGAATCACCATCTGATAGTACAGTTGTGTAGCGCATCTTACACTCTGACACTGAACGTTTCCATAGTATGTCTGCAGCAAAAACCTCCATTGATGTGGATGAGCCCTCATAATTTTTGTTGCATTCACCACTAGATGAATGTCCCTCAAACCAAATGCAAAACTCTGGTGAATCATGTCCCAATTCTGTGGCTGTAATGGCACACATTGCACAATATTTGGAAACTACTGTGTAGTCCAGCACCATTCCAGTTAGAATGTCCATCACAATTCCTACATTATAGTTGGATGTATATCCCCGCTTGTGCCATGAACCATCATAACTTACAGAAACATCAATTACATTGTTCTCATCTGCAGTTTCATCAGCACCATTTAACTTCATGTACGCTCTTCTCACTGCCTCCCTGGACTGAAGGAGAGCTTTTTCTTTTAGTTTTTTACTGTAAAAAGCCACCTCCTTCATATGACTGGTAAATGTTTTGGAATCCATACGAGACATACCTAATGCACAACAAAATTTTTCTAAGCCACTGTGACCTACACCCAATCCCAAAAAAGCATCCACAATTTTCCTGTTCACTTCAAAGGGAGGTCTCTTAGACTTTTCATCCTCAACTCTAGGACTAGAATAACTCTGCCCTGGGCTGAAACCACACTCACTGCACTTTAGCACTAACTTTACTGCAAAGCCATATTTTTCTCTAAATTGCAGTGTAAGTGAGCATTTAGTACACTCCCCACACTTTACATTGCTCAGAAGTTGATTCAGAGAACTGCTGTGCACCAAAATATACTCACTGTTTGCCCCTGCATTACCACAAATATATTCACTATTTACACTGTCATCTCTCTGAAATCTTGAAAATTTCTCCTGCGTTTTACAAATACTTACAGTTTCAATTACAGTAGCCTGCTCACCTATGTCCATTTCCAAATGTGAAGATGAAGTACTAGCATGTTCTTCTGTGTCCAACTGTGTATTTGAGATGGAAATCTGGTCTACAGGTTTCTTATTCCATCTGGCTAAACCACGTTTTTTTGCAAGGTCTCTTTTTTTGTTATTTCTACTCACCGGCTTATGCCAACGTGAAGAAGTAGCATGCATTATGCTGTTTATATATTTCACAACACACTACACCTTAGAAAAATCAACTAACTTGCTTACACACTTATTTCATAAACAGAAGCACATGTAAACAAAAGCACATTTCTCTAAAGGATGACGCCATAATACATTGAACCAAACACAGGAGTCAAAACAAGAATGAATCAACAAGTATTCTCTAAGTTTATTGCAAAAAACACAGAATAATCACATAGATTAAGAGTTGTTTTGCATTTTCTTAGTTGCGAGAACACTCAAAATATGTTGACAATTTTTTGTATGGCATTTATGCTTTGATATTTTCTGAGTAAAGACTTTGTATATAATACGTAGTAATAGTTCACCGAAGTGTCGCCAGATAGCAGCAAAAAGCTCTGCTGCAAGATTATAACACAATTTTAGAGGAAAAACCAGCCAAAAAAACGATTAAAATTGGCAAAAAGAGTCCATCATGCTGGATAAGGAAGAAAGGGGGCGTTTAAATGGCCAGGCTCCGAGCATTTAAACCCTGCACTAGACCTTTAAATATGGCAGAAATCAAAAACTCTTACACAATTCAATATAGGAAGGTTTGGGGAACATTTATACGTATAAATCTAAAAATCGTAAATTTTGAGATTTTTGGCCTATTTTTCAGTCCCAGTGTCCCTTAAAACAAAACAAAAAACAAGCAAGCGGTTTAGATGAATTTAAACATTCGTCAATAAATTGCTGCCATTTACAGGGGTACAGTACCGAAGCCTCTCGCGGTCAGAAAAATAGCCACGAAGCCTCCCGGACCCTTAAAGGAGCCCTAATTACATAGGTCCGTAACCTCCCAATCGAAACAGGTAACGGTACCAGTTTGGTATTTGTAATATTTGAAGCATTACATACTTCTAGTGGAAGATGTTACAATTTGTTTTTTGCCTTTATGTTTAATAACAAAGAAACACGGCTCTAGTGCCAAAAGAAAATGAACCTCTAATGCTTACATCTGAATGAGTAGTTGTTCCAGTTCGTTTAGCATTATCCAGGGCGCACCACGAGGAGACGAACTGGCTCGCACCCCAAAAGATTCCACATTTATCAGCTTCGTCACTGTTTCTTTATTTTCCGTAATTTACTCACAATGGATCCACATTTAGATGCTTCGTTATTTTGACATTTTAAACTTATAGCGTACAGTAACATTTATTTTCGCCTTTAAAATAAGTGCTAATTTTTCTTTTAGATTTTATTTCCATGTATTTCCAGGTTTGGTTCTATAAGAAATTTACTTCACGTGCTCCATTCTTGAAATTTTTCCAGCTTTGAAATTTTCTAATGACTGCATCATGAGTTTTAAGTGTGGATAAGACCTTTCCTGTTTTTTATTTCTTGAGGAATTAATTGCATTTTAGTATCCAGTTGCATTTTCTTGAGTACTTCAAGAATTCTATACAGATCTGGACTGCAGGAGTATAACTGGTTGTTATATTTGTTGTGGAAACTTTCGGAAGCGTTGGTAGTTCTGTTTATTACAACTTAGTTCTGCCCACATGGAAGGAGAAAAGAGTGCATTTTCGTCTGTGTAAGTTTCCACTAAATAGTCGCAAAACGTCTGTAGTTTTTCCGAGACAGGCATCACTGCCATGAAGTCCTTAGCAAAAGAGTCACTAACCATATCAGGATCCAGCATTGGCAAAACAAATATGTAGTTCAGAAATTTTCCAATTGCATTTCTGGAATAGTAGTCATGTGCAAGTCACAAGTTTTGTATCTTTCGCCACCAGCTTTGTGTCAGATGAAATTTATATCCTTGGATTTTAACATCAGTCTACACTTCTCTTTCAGCATTCATGATGCTTTCTTCAAAGTCAGAAAACATTGTTGATGGAGAGAATTTCTTACCTAGCTTATGACATTTATCAACAACTGTTGAATATACGTGCTGATATGGTGTTTTCTTATCCTTCAACAAAGAACATACCATTGCAGTGTAATGTCCATTAACGAGCCCATTGTAAATAGCTGGCTGAAAATCCTTGTGGAATACTTGAAAGTTCCATCAACATATATTGTGTCACACTGACTGAGTACTCTGAGACTTCCGGATTCACAAAATATTACAACGTTCCTCGTAGCATCATTGTGTAGTAACAGCAACCCCAACTACAGTTTTCACATTTAATGTGTTCAGAACATCAATGAATCTCCTCTATACTTGTGGTTAATTTTGGCAGAATTTTTCGCCTAGCTTTATATATGGACGTACGTAAACTGTGGACAACTCCAGTGGTTACTTCTTCCGTGTTTTCTCTCTGCAGTTGCTTTTTAAACACTTTGAAATCCGTTCCGAAGTAGAATTTTCCTTCTGTCCTACTCACCGTAATTTCAGTCTCGTCGGAAAACATGTTAACAGTGAACTTATTTGCTGTACACTGAAATAAATCAAGGAAAAGTTTAGGCATACCCATTCCACCCACCTGCTGGCTAATTACACCGGTTTCGCGGGAGGCTTGGGGTTGTTACCTGCAAAGCTTACCTGGGTACGGGAGGCTTCGGTCCTGTACCCATTTTCAGAGGAACTGTAGAGTAATGGTCAGTTTCCTAACCAGCTGCCAGGAATGCTTGAAGAACGAAGTAAGTCAGTTCCACATCTCCTTGCACGATAAACGTGAGTAATTTACCTTTCTTTTAAGGCAATTCACCTTTGAAATTAGGTGAAAACCTGAGGGGGAACACAAATATGAAGTTCCTTTGCTTCTTACTGTACTTATTACTAATTTGTGGGGCCTTTGAAACACTTTTGAATGAACATTCCAGTTTTAAATTTAATTTTTCTGGATGCTTTTTCCCCAGTGTTTTCCATTACTTAAAATGCTCCAATTGTAAAAACAGTTGACCAATTAATTCTTAATTTTCAGCAAAACTTCATGAATGATTGCGTAAAAGATTAGTATAATCGGTTATTTCTCTAATTTTATAATTAAAGTTATTATGCATTAAACATCTTCATAGTTTGATATGTATAAAATAAAAAATACAAAGTGATTATCTCCCTTCCTCCCCTAGCACAGTTCAATTGAATTTTAAAAAATTCAATGTGAGTCTGGCCCAAATGACCGGCAACGGGTCCTAAAACGCCACCACACACTCACTCACTCGTTTTTTTTTTTTTTTTTTTTTTTTTTTTTTTTTTTTTTTTTAATTTACGTCCTCCAACGTTAAGTCATATCGGACGATGAATGGAATGGGTGAAATGATGCTCAAATGAGCCCAGAGTCCATAGAGCTTAGAGTTACCCAACATTCGTCTTTTAGGATAAGGGGAAAACCCGGAAAAACCCTAACCAGGTAACTCACCCTGACCGAGATTCGAACTAGGGACCTCTTGAACGTGAGGCAGACACGTTACCACCACGCTACCAAGGCGGAAATGTGTAGTGTTTAACGCCCGCTTTTACTACATACGGCACCGCAGGCGGACACTGGTGATACATGAGATGAAGATGGAGCACCGGTGGAATGAGATGGCGGGGGAAACCGGAGGTCCCGGAGAAAACCCGCCCCAGCGCCGTGTTTGTCCACCACAAATCTCACTTTGCGGTCGCCTGGGATCAAACCCGGGCCGCCTTGGTGAGAGTCAAGCTGTCTAACCACTGAGCCACGGCGCGGCCTACCAAGGCGGACATCACTCGCTCACTCAGTCAGTCACCCAATGTGGGTCCTTTTTAAAACTCTCATAAAGGCGGTATGAAATTCTTCATTGGCCAAAACCTTGGCATCTTGAGTATATTTAACTAACACAATTCAATTAAATCGAACAAAAAACGTTATTGTCTCTTATCTTCAGATATTTGATTCTTTTAGTGATCCTTGTCATTTTTATCATGTAGTGATAAACCTTTTAGGCCGTATAAATGGAAGCTGTGAATGCGTAGGTTTCTCAAAGGTGCATCGCCTTAAAGTGTTTATATAATGTATGTTAGAAATAATTTACGAGACAAACGTACTATATTTACTGCGAACTTCCTGTCACCCGCACCGCCAACACAGCAATCAGTCTCCTCGGCCGACCTCACACCACAAAACAGGTCCTGCGAAGCATTGTTCATCCGGTGCTGGCTTTTTCCAGTCAAACGTTTATAAAATCAAACGCAAAACATAGCTGAATTCAGTTTAATATGCTTATTATAAATATTGTCTGACACTTTCACAAGTGGAATCAATAGTGTGTTTTCTAGAAAGTGTAAGTATTCCAAAATTGAATATTCGATGCCGGTGGCTGTGTGAATCAAGTTCAAAATTTTTAACCACAGACGAAATGTATTTGAGGCCAAAGCTCCTAAATACTGTTAATATTTCAGTTGTGTTATTTTAAATTTATTAAGAACGAAATTCTTCAGAAATTGTTAAAAGCTTTAGTAGAACGTGATTAATAATATAAATCTAAAATTATGAAGAAATGCTATTTGAGTGTTAAGTTGTTTAAATGTGAGTTCTAATGAAAAGATTATGTAAATTACCTAATATGGTGTGAATACGTTGGTCAATGAGGATTATGTGAACCAATGAAAAATTATTGAATCGCCAGCAAGGACCAAGTCAATAAACTTAGATCAGCTAGAAGTAGCTTCACTTAGTGTCGGAACGTGTAGCAGACGGGGGTAAAAGCCTTGGTGTCGAACTCCGTTAGGAGTAAGATGTAAACTCTTTATAACGAAACGTTGTAGAGGAAGGACGTAAGGAGTGTGTGGTGTTTTAGGGCCCGTCGACAACAAGGTCATTTGGGCCAGGACGTATGTAAAAAGTATTGATTAGGAGAAGTTGTAAAACTCTAGATTTTGAGTGTTCAAATAAATTAATATAATAATTGTAATTATACATTTAGGTGTGTAATTTAAGTACGTCAGAACAGAATAAAATGTATGAAGAATTTTGATACTAAAGAGAACTAAATTTATTTAATCTTGGAACACCAACTTAGTTCCTACAGATTCCCGTCCGATACCACCCTGGAGATAAGTTAAGATTCTCTTGCATCGACTAGAGCTCCGGAGATCTTCCAAAGGTATAGCAACATCCGAGTGCCAGATCTGAGCTAAAGCTAGAAAGAGACAGCTTCACGACCTACAACTCCAGCTACATCCCAAAAGGATAGGACGCAGAAACATCATGTGCAAAGGGATAGCAGCATCCCATCCCAAGATACTGTTCCATATGGCGCACAACGTGAGTGTTCGAACCCATGATCCTGAGATTAACAGTCTCATGTTCTACCTATTGAGCTAGCCGGGCATCTTCCAGAGGTATCGCAAAATCCGAGTGCCAGATCTGAGCTAAAGCTAGAAAGAGACAGCTTCACGACCTACAACTCCAGCTACATCCCAAAAGGATAGGACGCAGCAACATCATCTGCAAGGGGTCAGCAGCATCCCATCCCAAGATACTGTTCCATATTTAATCCTCCGTACATTCGTATAGACGTGTAATGGCCGTTCGATGGCCGTTCCATGGCCGTTCCATTTATTTGTTAAAACTTATGTACAATTTCATTCATGCTACATTTGAATAATGGTTTGGTCTATAAGTTCTAGATATTTTAAAGTAAACATTTTGCTGTGGCTTTGAGACCTCAATTAAACACACAAAAACTCGCTCTTGAAAAGTCGATGTTTCGTAAATTCACCTGGCTGGAAGATCGAGAACACTCACAGGGCACAAAATACGTTATTGGATAAAATATAACGCATTGCAAAAACACATTTAACTTAAACACTAAACTTTCACTTAAAGGAAGACTGCCAGTACGCAACATAACCTTTTCGTGCAAGCAGCCGTGGCATGTACAGCTGTTTACTGGCCAGGTCAACTGATAATTGTTATCAATACAACAACAGCCATTTATTCATCACATTACAGTTATATAGTTGTGCAATGTCCTTAAGTTGGTGACTCGTCAAGATTTTAAGTTTAAGATTAAAAAACTAGAAACTAAGACAAAAAATTAACTAAGTATAGTAAAGCAAAGAAATGCCAATTATGTACAATATATACATTTCCTACACTGAGATCAAAGTTCATCATCCATATACGATTGAATACGTTCTACTGCCAAGTAAACTTTTAATGGACTTTTGGAACAGATTTTTCGGATTTCAATGAAGGTTTGTAGAAATGTATTACATATTTTAATTCCCATATAATGTGGACTTCTTTCGAGCAGTGCTAACACATGAGCTGGATATTTGATGTCTATTTTTCTTCTTGTGTTGTGTTCACGTTGATGATGATTGTTTAGAAAACTGTTAAAATTATTACGTACAATCAAACCAGGTTGTAAACATATGGGCAGGATTGTGTCAAAATGTTTAATGTTTTAACAGTGGTCTGCAGGAAGCTATATAAATTGAATGGGTTCATTTATGCATATGATTTTCTTCTGAATTTGGAAGATTTTATCACAATCTCTTGCATTTTCCCAAATGGGTACTCCATATGAAAGTACTGAGTGAAAGTAACTTTAATATGATTTTCCTTGTTTCTAAATTTTTTTATTTGAGCCAGGCAGGACATGTTGAAGAACACAATACTTAATTTTCCTATAAAGACCTAACAAGTTTTGCTTCTTTTGCAGTACCTGAAGTTAGCAAGTTTGCGTATTTCCTACCCCAGTTTTGAATTGTAAGATTTCTGTTTTAGTTGTATTTGATTTAAATCCGTTGCAGGTAAACCATGCTTCCAATTGTTTTACGTTTATTTCTAAGTTTTTAGTATCTAATCCGCTTACATGATGGCGGTGTCATCGGCGAAAAAAAAAACTGGTTGTCCAATCGATCAGAAATAGCAAGGCTAGAGCTGATTGTTATTAAGTTTATATTTCTATTGTTCACTAACTTGAAAAAATGGTACGCAGAAACTGGGAATGACAACACCCGACTTGTGTCGTACTATCAAACTTCTTCCTGATTCTCCAAATTTGCACTTAGATTGGAATTGTAATATATTATTTCATAGTACGAGGGTGGGTCAAAAAGTAAAGCCTTCTATTTTTTTCTCTTTTAATTGCCAAGAAAATTGAATCCAATTTACATAGCTTGAAAACTACAACATTGACGATTAATTTGTCACTATTCAATATAATCTCCGTCCTTTCCACAGTTTTGGTCCACCTTTTAACTAGAGCATGTATTCCAGTGTGGTAAAACACACGGTCTTGCTTCCTAAGCCATTGACGCAAGGACGTTTTCACAGCCTCCTCATCTTCAAAATGAATCCCATGATGAGCTTCCTTTAGTGGCCCGAGCAGATGGAAGTCTGATGGTGCTAGGTCAGGGCTATATGGGGGGTGAGGTAAGACTTGCCATCCCAATTTCTCAACTTCTGCAGTGGTGTAACGGCTGGTGTGTGGTCTTGTATTGTCATGCAAAAGAAGAACATCCGCCATAGTTTTTGTTGGGCGAACTCAGCGAAGACGTGCTTACAGCTTTTTGAGAGTTGTGAAGTATTGGACAGAATTTATTGTGCATCCCTGCTCCAAAAAATCAATCATAAGCACACTCTCTGCATCCCAAAACACTGTCGCCATAACTTTCCCTGCCGACCACTGAGTTTTGAATATTTTTTTCTTCGGTGACGTGTGATGCCATTCCATTGACTGCCTCTTTGATTCAGGTTCAAAACAATGAACCCACGTTTCGTCTCCAGTAACAATTTGTTCCAGAAACTCTCTCCCTCCAAATTGAAGCGCTGTTTCTTTGTTTTGGGCGGTTAACATTCTTGGAACCCAACGTGAACAAACTTTTGAGTAACCCAGTTGTTGAATAATCGTCATCACACTGCCTTTACTGAGGGAGGTAATGCGAAACAATTCACCTGTTGTTACCCGGCGATCACCACGAATGATGTCATCGACTCGCTGAATGTTGAATGGAGTCACTGCAGTCACCGGCCTGCCACTTCGCTTTTCATCTGCCAATGGTGTTTGCCCTTCAGCTTCGTTACAGCGACGAACCCATCGTCTGACAGTGCTGACATCCACCGTTGCATCACCATACACATTTTTTAGCCTTTCGTGAATACGAATTGGCGTTTCACCTTCCGCAGTCAAAAATTCAATCACAGAACGCTGTCTAATACAAATGTCGATGTCAGCCATTTTACAAGAGTATGCAGTGCTGCCACCTGTTGACTTAGGAAGTTACTACTGCAGGAGATTGGAGAAGAAGGTTTAAAGAATTGTGCCAAATTCAAAGTTTTCACATAACTTACTTATTTAAGAAAAAAAATATAGGAGGCGTTACTTTTTGACCCACCCTCGTATTAATGTTTATGAAGAAAGTGACTCCGCGGTAGCGTGCGAGATTGGCTTTGGGATGTTCGGATTTGATCGCTGATGGCCCTCCCTCTGAAGTGGTTTTTTCGCGGGTTTTCTCTGGTTGGCAAGGCGAGGTGTCTTCTATCACGGCTCATTACTCTCCCACTTCCTCCTTTCGCCTCCCTCTTTCATATAACTGGATTCTCTGGCTCTGTGTGTCAGTCGACAGTTTCAGATGGCGCAGAGTGTGTTGGAACTTCCGTGCTCTACCAGAGAATGGCCGTTCGAGGCTCTACTGGCGAGATGATCGTTTCCCTGTTCCTGTTAGACTGAAGGCGAGCTATAAGCTATCGTTTGGGCGGGTCACCACCGAGTGTTTCTCAGCACGGTGATCTAGCTGGTAACTATAAGGGAACATGTCGCCTACTTTGTTCCTGCAGCTCATAGATTTCCTGCGGTTACTTCGTTCTCATCCGTTCCTCCCCGGGGTATACGAACGAAAAGTTCAACTACGGATGATATGTCTCCTCTCCATTATCTAATCTATCTATACCTCTAGCGTTTATGACATATACTTCTGGTTGCATGCTTACATGCTATCGTGTTGAAGAGCGCCATCTGATGGAATAAGTTTGAAAATTTACGACTTTTTAGTTTTCTTTTCCTTTGCATGACCTGATTGAAACAACCGATCTAATTTGAATCAGTTTCGCATGCTGCATGTAAACTAAGTCAGCAGTTCTTACTTTAAAACATGTTTAGGCAAACATTTTCTCCGAATAAATAACGAGAAAAGAATGACTTTTTGCATGAACAGTAGACGTATGGCATGAGTGTAAATTGGTTACCAGCAGAGAAAATATGACCTTTTAAAACAAATCCTAATCATGTGTGTACCCACGAAAGGTTGCTTTTCTAACCTAATTCATGTTAATCGAAATAAACATTTGCATGAACAGTTCAAACATTTGCAGGTAAAGAGGTGTACAGAAAGCAGAATCGATTTATTTGTCTCTGTGTGCAGGTCTGAGAGTCCATACGTTTAACACGAGATCGGCAGCTCTAAAAAATGACAATACTGAACAATTCAAACCAATAACAAATAATATATCGAATATTGCTTATGTCACAGAAAAAGTTACTTGAAATACATTATGTGCTTTATATAGATATCGTGTTTTCATCTAAAGTTTTTCTTTTAATTTATGGTTATCCATTAGGCTAATTAGGTATATACAATTAGTCCCGAATGAAGAACACTTTAAGAAATTCGTAATATATATCTTGTTTTTCATGTAAATATCCGAAATGTATGACATTATAATCAAAATATTTGGAAACATTATTGATGAAATCAAAATTTTATACTTCTTTTCTATATACGAGGGCTGTTCAGTAAAGAATGATCATAATTTTTGGCATTAAAATTCAATTTTATTATATTCTGTTAGCTTAATGTGAAACAAACACGCCGTAGTAGTTTTATTGTTGGTACTCTTGTATCCGCCTGTGAGAACCAGGTAAGTTCAGACATATTCAGTATCGCCTACCGCTGCAAACGGAGGTAACAAGCAGTAAAAGTTGATGTTAGAGGAAGATCCGGAGTTTATTTCAAACGTAATCACTGCTGATGAAACTTGGCTACATTATTTTGATCCTGAGAGCAAACAGCAAAGTTCAGTGTGGAAATCTCCTTCATCACCAACCCGCCAAAAAAGCAAAAGTGGTTGCTTCTGCTGGGAAAGTTAGGATCATCTCATTTTTTTATATATATGGAATGGTTTATCAGCATGTTGTACCTGCACACACATCAGTAACTGGACAATACTACAGGGATGTCCTAAAGACATTGCAAGTCCATATCAGGTGCAAAAGACCACATTTCCGTGAAGCAGGCTGGATGCTGCACCACGATTAATGCGCGGCTGCATATTGCCAATGTTGTTGCTGAATATCTTGCAAAAATCAACGTGAAGTGCAACCCTCACCCTCCCTACAGTCCAGATTTAGCCCCATGTGACTATTTTCTATACACTAACTTGATGAAACGCCTTCGTGGGAGGCATTATCCATCATCAGAAGCAGTGGTGAAGGCTGCGGAGGCGATTTTGAAGAATCTCTCCAAAAATGGTCCCCATCATGTCTTTGAAGACTGGCAGAAACGCTGGGACAAATGCATCGCATTCAGAGGAGACTATTTTGAGAAGGACCATCAAAATTATGAGCTTGAGTAAAGGTACGTTGTCAAAAAGAGGTTGTGATCATTCTTTATTGAACAGCCCTCGTACATGATAATTTAAATTAGGGATTCCAAAATCTTTGTGACCCTCGTTTGAAGGATTCGGAACCTAAAAGTCGATTATCTGTCGTTTAATTTTTCTCTTATGCTATGCACAGACAAAAAGACAATAATACATGGACCATTTTCGAGAGATGTTTAATTCTTCATTCAGGGAAGGCATCAAAACGTATTTATGATGAAATACCGAAAATGAATTTTTGGATGGATTTAGGTACCCACTTCCTGTAATCAGTGATTCACATATGAAGAGGGCTTCATAAGCCTAGAGTAGAACATCGAAAGTAGGCTGTGATGCCCTATTTGCTACTATCATGATCCCTGATATACGAGAATAGGGAAGTAGGTAAGCGTATCTGATACAGTTCGTGACGTGCGCTAGCAAGGGTTCTTAACAATTCCAGATTTATCACCCTTGTCGGCTAGCCATGCATTAGCCCGTTCCACCCGGGAGCCTCAGGGACCCATCAACCCCTGGTAAGGGACCCACCGGAGATCCGCCTAACGCTAAGGAGAAATCTCTACAAAGAGCATTTTCTGCTGCAACGCACCGGACGTTGCTGCCTTGATCTTCAATCCTGGTAGAGATAGACAACATCGGCCCCCAATTTTTCCCTAGGCATAGGCTCTTGTACCACTACCGCCGTCACTGGGAGGAAGGATGAGAAGAGATACCCGAAGGGCGAGGAGCTCCGGGTGGCGACAGGCGGAAACATGTCCTTTTCAGTAAAGCTCATCTGACACTGCCTGAACCCACCCATACAAAACCCTCCCTCGGTGGTCCCCATCGAGAATCCACGGCGGAGGCGGCTGATGTGGAACGATGCCAGAAAGAAGCAATCTTCATAGGTTTCCTACAGCCACCATCCAGCCCTAACCTGCCAAACACTGTTGCCTAGAGTCTGTGTGGGATTTCTAGAAAGATAAATCAGTACTCATCCTCTCACTCGCATGCAGTGTTATGTCGAACCGTTCAGGGCAAAGGTGGAAGGGGTTTACTCTAGAAATCTGCATATTTGAGGAAACAGTGACGGAAGAAAAGTGACAAGTAAAGTTTTTGACCAAAAGAAACATCCCTTTTCCATTGTAGTGAATGTGAGGTAACTCAGGTCATTCCTCCACTAATGCTTTCTATTTCTGACAACTTAAACCAAAAGGACTATAGTCTACAACGGGAATGAATGTTGAAGTAGCAGAAAATGTAATAAATATACTTTTCAAAAGTTCCATTTAAGTTTTTCTAAATAAATTAATACTTAGAATAGAAAAATATTTGATTATAAAAATATCAAAATGTTTAATGGTTATTCAAAGGGACTGTTTCAAAAAATAGCCTCAACAGTCTGTCACTTTGGAAGATATATTGTTATTTTGTAACGATTGATAAATATTGAGCAACAATTTCAAATCTTACACATTTCACAATTAATGACCTTTATAACATGTTAGTTTTGATTTTTGCTTTATTTCTTAAGAACACTCAACCAATTCAACTGGTTTTGTTCCCAATTCATTGAGTAAAGCTATCACCCACCATAGAAATGTTGTAAGAAATGCATAAATTATTCATGTTAGAAACCTCCCTCGAATGCATGTATTCAAATATTGGAAAAACTTTTTTGTATTTAAATGCTAAGTATATCTCAGCAGAATAGCAGTGGATTTGTTTCTCACGCTCAGAATACGAACATAAATTCGCTCGAGTAACTTCTTGTTGAAATGAAAATTCACTGTAAACAAGTAATTTATTATTTCAAAACTTATTAAATTTCATAATTCGGTAAATAATATAAAGGCTCCATGGACCCTGGACACATTTGAGCAACATTTCACCCATTTCATTCACCGTCCGAAATGACTTAACGATTGAGGAAATAAAATTACACCAATAAAAATTTTCTCACAATGTGCATACGTCCTAGTGGAGTTTTAATTCTTACAAATAAGCCCAAAATATATAACTTGACTTTTTAACGTAACATTTCATTAGTAATTCAGTTATTTTTGTTATATTTTTTTTATTTTTAAGTAGAATTGCGTAATATTTATGGTCTATCACATTTGTTATCCATTAATCGAGGAAAAGGAAACAGTAAATCTTGCAAAACAGTTCTTGTGCTTTCCAGTGCTAAAACACATAATAAAAACAAAACGCTGCCCGTCTCTATAGCGTAGATGGTAGCGTGTCTGCCCCTGTTCAAAAAGTCCTGAGTTCGAATCTCGGTCAGGATGAGTTATCTGGATTAGATATTTACCGGGATTTTCTCTTATCCTGAAAGATGCATGTCGGCTGACTAAGTTCTACGGACCTTAGATTCGTCTGAGCATAATTTCACTCGTTTCATTCATTTCCGATATGACTTGACATTGGAGGACATTAATTTATACAAAAGTGCAGCCCCTGATACTTTATGCTCATTCTCATAAAACCTGCAGCCCTGGGTCCTCAAACCAGTTTGGTGGATGCTGTACTGGTGTCCTTGGTGTCCTTGCGGTATCAACTTAATGTGCAAATGGTTTTCACACTTCATTAAAATGAACTCTTTATAAAACCATATTTCGTCCGAATATAATGGATAGTAATAATTTTACTCAGTGAGAAACATGGGACCAATAATCATAACCTTCAACTTTTAAACTAATTCGTTGAATTTATTCCCCACTTTATTTGTGTAGAACAAACAGAACGTATAGTAGTGACTCATCCAAGAACCGCTATAAAGTAGTACATTATATTACAAACACCTTGGTCGTATCAGTACTTAATGGTTTGAAAGTAATTGTTGCTGTAATAATAATAATAATAATACATTGCTGTGAGTCGAAGAAATGCTAAGTGGAAAATTCCCTCACATCGGCTACTACATTTATACAACTCAATCGCGATCTTAAAGCCCTACTAACTTCCGATAATCGATCACAATAAATATTTGTGTACTGCTGTAAATACACGACTGGAAGAGCGTACACTTTAGAAACACTCCCTCTTTTATTAACTTAAGTCCCGCACACATGATTACCCCTCCCAACGTTTCTACATAGATGTTCCAGTCCTAAAACCGCAGCGCTACTTTTCTCAATTTTCAAAATCTTCATTTCACTTATAATTTCAAAATTATATCTACATGACAATAACAGATGATTCTTTAACATAACTGTACTCCAGAAACTGACCTAATTGCCTTTTCACTAAATTGTTTTGCCTTAGCAGGCAAATCCATAATGAACTTGTGACAAAATCTTACACGGCTTAGTTAATGACTCATACTTATTATTTTATGCATTGAATTTAACACACAAAGTTATTTATTACAATTATTCACTGATCTTCCTATACTTTTAAATAAAATTATAAGTATTATCCTTCAATAATTTCAGTAGCAACCGTCATGCGTGCTGAATCAGGAAACAATTCGATATTTTTGGAAAATGTAAACTGTAAAAACATTGATTATTCAGAAGCCATCACGGCCGGAGTCAGAATTAACATACGTTCTGCTGCATACTCAGGGGACGCGCAGATTTAAGACCTTAAGAGTTCGGCAAAGAAAGTTGAGCCTTTCAAAATATATAAAGAAGCACCCTGGTTTGGATGTAAAAGCTGCGGCCTTTTACTCCAGAGAGAGAGAGAGAGAGAGAGAGAGAGAGAGAGAGAGAGAGAGAGAGAGAGAGAGAGAGAGCAGGCTGACTGATCAAGACATTAATAACAACAATGATGTAAATGTATTTATTTTCATATTTGCAACAATGCCTGTTTAATATATCATTAATCTGTAAGAACAAGGACACATCCAAAAAACTGTGAGTTTTTAGTTAGTGCCACTACGGAATACAGAAAAACAGTACGTTCTATGCATTAATTATAAACTATGCAACTCTGTTTTGAAACATGTTTAGAAATATGAAATATGTCCATAGGCTAGCATGAGTCACAAACTGCCAAGAATCTGATGGTGCATTGCTGGAATACCCATCCTATATTCAGTATCACTTTGCAGATCATTGAATCCGTATACACTTAAAAATCACTTAGTGTCGACGAAGCTGTTTAAACAATCATTTAATACTGCAAAGTCATTTAAAATATTGTGATGCTGCTTTGAGCGTGGTTATTGGGAGGTGTCCACTGAAGTCGGTAAGCAAACAAAATAAACCCCGCGCTTACAACGTGTAAACATGATATGCGCTATCGTCAGATAACTAGAACCTTCTGCATGTTTTGACAACTCAAACATTCTGGAAAGTTCATACGACTGTATAAGCGAGTAAGTATTGCAATGTTTGACAGTGATTAATCTGGCGATGTAGGTCAATAGATAGCGAAGTCTAGTGTCGAAAAAATAGTGAGTTAGGGAGTTACCGTGTGCGTTTCTGGTGCAACGAATGCTGCTACTGCACAGGATTGGAGACATCTTGTGATCGAGTTCTCCACTAGTGAACCGTCGGAAAGAGGCTATGTCAGGCGTATTTCTTTACATAGGTATATCACCGAAAAATGTGAATGTGGAAATAAGTAAAAGAACAGGGTTGAAGGACCTGACGTATTCAGAATATTTTCAGAATATTCTGGGACATATTGGAAAAATTTACGCCTCTTGGATCTATTGCTTGGCTTTTACTTGAATGAATTTATTATATACTTGCCTCTTCCTTGAATGAGGAGTATACATATGTAAGCAACATTAATACAAAGATATGTTTGCGAGTGTGAAATGTAGTGAGATTCTCAAATTCTTTACAAATATTGAGTGCATCAAAACTTGGGTATATTTATGTGGTATTTTTGTTCGCAAAAAAAGAAATATCTCATTCAGGTGTGAATCAGGCCTTAGACTGTCCAACAAACAATCAGTTGAATTAGGCTGTGATTTGTTAGAGTCTGTCAGTATACTGTGGTGTAGTTCTTTGCAATTGTGAAAGACTGTTTGACTACTTCTTCCAGATCCCAAGTTTGATTTATTAATGTATGTTATAACAGCAATAAGCGGAGTGGGAGGCAAGATTTCTCTTGTTAATGCCTAATTCGAGAGAGAATGTTATCCCCTTACAAGGAACTGAAAATTGAAACCTGGAATCAGATGGCAAGAATGGTACCGTTACCCGAAATAAGCCGCAATTTACTTAATAGCAATGGAGATGAAGTACAGAGCAGGTCAAGGCCAAAAACTGTCTGCACGAAGAAGAAAAAGTAATTTCTCTTCACAGTGTCTACCAAATATAGAACTTTAGTATTTACCCAACCTTTGTTTTTAAATTACAATTTTGGGTGGCGTAGTTACCTCTTACATAGGCGGTCCCGGTTCAATCACAGGGACGAGGCGGCGTCTGAACACGTTTCTTCAGAGTTCCCTTGTTGCCCCGTTATCATTCCTTACACCAACTGCCCCATAATTATATTTCACGTTTTCTCCAATCTCTCATCCCCTTCATCTAGTTCCCTCTCGTCTTTCAGAGCTACGGAGCCTGACTAGGTAGTTAGCAGGTATATGTTAAGAGGGTAAAATATACTTTGTATGGGTTTCTACTTCTGAGATGGACTCAGTACAGACCGTACAGGGAGGCGCTGGGGGATGTCGTTGGTGCGTCCATCAAGAACTAACCTGAAGCTACCTGGTCCGGTAAAATCTTCCGGATTCCTCCATCTGATTTCTTCCTACTGGAGATATCATACAGCATAGTAGGCCCATGGACACAATACCTAAATCCTTCTCCAACATTATTGAAAAGAATATGTGACTATATGAGACGCAGTGAAGCACAAGGACTAAGTCACTACTTGTCGATTTTGAAATTTTACCAGCTTTTTAATATCTTACATGTATTCGAATGGAGATTAATGTTTTATAATTACCTATATGCATGATTCAAACATCTGTTGGCTTTATGGGTTCATGATGTACATATGGACATTCATTGGTATACTAGTCTATGTATGAAAATGTTGTGAATTAACATTGATAATAATAAAGTTAATCATTGGTTTAAGTTCATGATATAAAATGGATCTATTTTTCTTTTCATAGGAAATATAGGATGTTCGGAATCACATCAAACTAATAACACTGTATATTGTCTATACTGTATTTTATAAACATCTCTTTTTCTCAAACAGATAAGTAAATATGGAGTCAGACTATTACACTATTATATAATTTAATTTACGTCCTCCAAGTAAAGTCATATCGGACGGTGTATGAAATGGGTGAAATGATGCTCAAATGAGTCCGGGGTGCATGAAACTTAGAGTTACCCCACATTCGTCTTTCAGGGTAAGGGAAAATCCAGGAAAAACCTTATCCAGGTAACTCGCCCTGGCCGAGATTTGAACTCAGGACCTCTTGAACTTGAGGAATACATGCTACCATCTATGCTACTGAGGCGGACTACACAGATATGCAGTGACATATGTATAAGCACATGGTCCTTTAAAAACGTATTTTTGAAGTCATAAAACTTTCATAAACATGAAGCAAATAATTTCATTGATTAATTAATTCATAGAAATGCATATATTTACGTACTGTAAACCCGCATCTGTTTGTAAGCTTGTATTTTTGGATCTAGAAAGCTTTTATAGTATGCAATGGTGACGTTTTATCTCTCTCTATCTCTCTCCCTATCTCTCCATCTCTCCATCTCTCTACCCATCTCTCCATCTCTCCATCCACCCACTTACCTACCTACCTGCCCGCCCGCCCGCCCGCCGTCCGTCCGTCCGTCCATCCACCCACCCACCCATCCACCCATCCACCCACCCACCCATCCATCCATCCATCCATCCATCCATTCATCCATCCATCCATCCATCCATCCATCCATCCATCCATCCATCCATCCATCCATCCATCCATCCATCCATCCATCCATCCATCCATCCATCCATCCATCCATCCATTTATTTATTTTAAATTACTGTCAACTATTTTTATTAAAACATTATGAACTTTACATTAAAATGTGTGTTCATTAGACTTCTTAAGTTTAATTTTGTCCTCAGCAACAAAAAAAAAAAGTTACACACATACAGAGTGAGAGAGAGAGGGAGAGAGGAGAGAGAGAGAGAAGAGGAGAGGATATTTTTCTAATGTTCCTTGTGTATTCAAATTAACTTAAAAAGTCCACAGATGAAGTAAAAACCGGAAGTCTGGATACATGTGAGACACGAAGAATGGAATACACGGATGTCAAAGTTTGGCTAAACATAAGCAGAACTAATACTAAAGGCCGACAATACTGAACTACAACAGCCTTTGTTTTTTTTTTTTTTTCCTTTGAAAAATATTTAAGAATTTCTCACTTCTATACACTATCCCTTTTGAGCATGTAAGTCTTTCATCTTCAGCATGGACATTAGTCTGTCTCAAATTAGAATAATTCTATTGTAAATATACAGGAAGGAAGAAAAGGAAGGACAGACAATGTAACCGCCTCTATAAACACCCACAGATTTCTCTCCACCAATCATTGTCATAAGAGCGTTCCTTTAACAGTATCTGTGTCTGTCTTCCCCTTCTCCCATACGTTTACATCCAAATTGTTCTAGTTTGAGACACATTTATAGTTAACATTTATTACATGAAGCCATAGCTATCGTAATTTGTCCCTTTAGCACTTTAGATGCTCTAGTGCTGCTTCATCGACGCTGGCTGTGATGTAACTCCATAAGAAACATCCAGGGAGCTAAATCGGACAGTCTCTGGTCACGGAAAGCAACCATGTTCCCTAATTAGGTTACGCATTAGATAGTACTACATGGCAAAGCGAGAAGACGTATCAGAAAAAATTCGCAACACAGAGATGTTTACTTCAGCTTATCGCACATACACGACGAGTTTAGTGTATGTATACTCTGTTCAGATATAATCATGTCTTCTAGACAGCAATGTGTGTCATACATCAGCAGGCGCGAGAAAACATATAGATACATGCAGCTTCCAATCGCTCTATTTGTGTTTTGTAACTTACCGTACGTCAATTTACTAATATTTCACTCCTCTAATGAACAGATAAGACCCGATAAGAGACGATCACAGTGCTGGTCACCTGAAGGTCAATACTCCTCAACGCTCTGTCCAGTAATAGTTTGGTAGCTGCACTGTAGTGGTTTGTGCTAGATGAAGCGAGAATTCTTCTATCAGATTTCCTACAGCCATGTTGCAGGATATTCAAATAAATCTGTCTAGTAAGCTTAGGCATCATCCAAGTGGGATGCCTCAGACATCTGAACCTCGCAATCAGCAAATTTTTGGGTTCGATTCAGTTTTTCTGATCGTTTGCTCTGCCTAGGACCTGCCTAGAGTAAAAGGGTAAAGGGCAGACAGCGGAGAGAGACACCTTGCGTAGTGCGACCTCCACACAGACCTATTGTGACTTACACCATCCAGGAGGAAGAGATGAAGTAAAGAAACTATAGAATGCCACGGAGTAGCAGGCAAACAGAACATAAAGCCGTGCGAGAGTTCCTAAAAAGTGCTCAAAGTTATTCATACAGACGACAGGACCACCGTGCAGCCATTAACACCCCTGGGTCCGCGTCGACGGGCGTCCTTCCGATGTAACGACAACGATCTCATAACCCCGTCTAGCGCGAGAATTGCATTTACATGCTCAGGCGTCCTCGTTATTCTGTCCGGCACCGCCATACATTACGAGTCGGAAGCACACCTGAAAGTTTATAAGGAAATGGAAATGAAGGGGAATGAAATCGTGGTATCTATGTAAACATCCCACGATTCGCTTAAGTGAGAAGGGAAAAACATGAAAATCCCAAGTAAGGGTGAGCGATCGAATGCACACGTTACGGTGGCGCCTAGAATAAATAGTAGAAGTCTTAAATATTCCAACTAAAATTTAAATACTGAAATTGCAGCGCAAATAAGCGTTTGGGGCTACCCGAATACAAAAATCTGGTATGTTGCATCCACATGGCCTTCTCTTGTACAAAATGTAGTTATAGACACTTACTCTTCCTTCTATTCCCTGTTATAATACAAGTGTTTATAGAAAGGGTTTTATTACTCAAAGTCATGGGAAATTAAATATACGTACCTACCTTGAACTTCTCTGATTTTCTTTTTAATTTTACGTCCTCCAACGTTGTCATATCGGACGGTGAATGAGATGGATGAAATGATACTCAAATGTGTCCAGGATCCATAGAGCTTAGACCTACCCCACATTCGTCTTTAAGGATAAGGGAAAACCCCAGAAAAACCTTATCCAGGTAACTCACCCTCACCGAGATTGGAGCTCGGGACCTCTTAAACGTGAGGCAGACACTCAACCACCACGCTACCGAGGCGGGCGTCTCTGATAAATAACTTAAATATGTAGCAAATCAACAAAATCTTTAGAGGTCAATTTGCATAAAATAAAAATAACGAAGCAAATTCCAGTAAAGATTAGTTTGGGATGGTAGTAGCGTCTTTGGAAGATATAAACTTAAATAGCAAATTTTGAATTTCTCCATAATTTCGTTTTTAGTTACGATTTTGGCAAACAAATACATAGGATCCTCAAAAAGTGTATTTCTGTAAAATGTCGGTACGCAATTTTTAAATGGAGTGGAATATTTCACCATTTAAACAGGTAAGCAAGAAAGAATGTAAAAATGAACTCACCAGTGCCATAGAAAACGCATAAAGCGTTACGTACACTTATGTAAATCAAGTGCACTGCTAAAGAATCGATATTTACGAGGGCTGTTCAATAAAGAATGATCACAATTCTTTTTGACAACATACCATTACTCATCCTCATAATTTTGAGAGTCCTTCTCAAAATAGTCTTCCCTGAATGCGATGCACTTGTCCCAGCGTTTCTGCCAGTCTTCAAAGACATGCTGGAAACCATTTTTGAGAGATCCTTCAAAATCGCCTCCGTAGCCTTCACCACTGCTTCTGGCGATGAATAATGCCTCCCACGAAGGCGTTTCTTCAAGTTAGGAAAAGAAAAAGTCACAGTGCTAAATCCGGACTATAGGTAGGGTGACTGATGTACTTCACGTTGAATTTTGCAAGATATTCAGCAACAACATTGAAAATATGCAGCCGCGCACAATCGTGGTGCAGCATCCTGCCTGCTTCACGAAAATGTGGTCTTTTGTGCCTGATATGGACTTACAATGTAGTATTGTCCAGCTACTGATGTGTGTGCAGGTACAACATGCTGATAAACCATTCCATGTATATCAAAGAATGAGATGAGCATAACTTTACCAGCAGAAGCAACCACTTTTGCTGTTTTGGGGGATTGATGAAGGAGATTTACACAGTGAGCTTTGCTGTTTGCTCTCAGGGTCAAAATGATGTCGCCAAGTTTCATCAGCAGTGATTACGTTTGAAAGAGACTCCAGATCTTCCTCTAACATCAACTTAAACTGCATGTTACCTACATTGCAGCGGTAGGCGATGCTGAACATGTCTGAACTTGCCTGGCTCTCACAGGCGGGAACCAGGAGTACCAATAATGAAACTACTACGTCGTGTTTGTTTCACATTAAGTTAACAGAGTATAATAAGATTGAATTTTAGTGCCAAAAATTATGACCGTAGAAAAATTATGATCATTCTTTATTGAACAGCCCTCGTGGTTGCTAAATTGAATATAGCAATTCATATAATCAGATAATCAAATACTGCATTGAAAGTATACTTGCTGACGAGGAGGCTGGCTTCCAGAAGGATTATACATTGTATTGCTTTCTCTACGATTAAAATGCCTAAAGGACGTTTTCCGCTGAAAATTTTCACATGAAGATTTCACGCAAAGTATACGCTTTGAAGCCACCTGGGGAAAAAATTAAACACTGTTAAGAAAAAATGTCTGATTGGATATAGAACTAACACCCTAAAACTAAAAATACAAATGATGTGTAAATACCAAAATTGTAATTTAAGTCCAGCATCTGCTTAGAATGAAATACGTAAATTTCCACGATTTTTTTTCTCTCAAGTACCTCTTATTTTCATTATTTTTCATTTTCTCAGAAAAGCTTTAAAAATTTTGCTCAAAATATCTCCATTTTACATATTGACATATGGAATAAATCTTAAGTTAATTTTCAGTGAAAAATTTCTTCAGTCCCGTACATTCGGATAGTAGTTTTTCTATAATTAGTAAAACTATTGGAGAGAGAGAGACGCTAATTTGCTTCAGAAAAAAATACTTTGACGTTTTGTATTCTTATACATATTTCTCTTCCGAGTCCTTTACTATAGTTTCTGAGTTCATTTCTCCATGTTTGGAGCGTTGTCAATTTCATTCTATGTATAAATAATCACTTATTGCTTATTAAGTCATTTACTGGGAAAATCATATAAACATTACATAGTAGAAAACACGAGAAAAAACTTCAACTATACTTACTAATCAAGTTTTGAAGACACTTTTATTGTGAGCAGAATTTGAAGGTGCCTATACCAATTTTACAGAAATAGAGCTTAAGGTTATGACTTTAAGAATTATTTGAACAAAAAATCAATGTCAAATTCATTTAGGATAAAATATGTTCTACGTATTTATAAGATAAACCTTACTGCGCTACAGCTTTCAAGGATTCTTTATCTGGCCTTAATGCATCATGCATGTAAGGAAAACAAAAGAATAATTTATTACATTCTACGAAAAATCCCTGGGCATGTTGTTCCTTTGTTATCTAGAATGCATGGAGATCACGTTTCCGTATTCGCTGAAATCAACCTCATGAGAAAGCTAAGATCATGTAAATGCGTTTGGATCGTGCCAGCATCCAGATCTTTTAGGACATTTCGCCAAGTTTGTCGAGAATGTAATCACTGATGCTGAAAATCCGTAGACAGTGTTGGGAAAATGACTCTTTCGTGACTGTCAAGAATAGAGACGATGAAACTTCAGATCTGATGTCTTTTGTTTAGTATAGCCAATTCAGGTTTACAGAAGGCACAAAGAACTTTCAAAAGTGCTCCGAAATGCAACGTCACTGATGAGATGGGCGCCATGTTGCAGCATTCTCCCTGGGTATACTCAAATAGAAATTTATCTAGAAACCCCATGATTTTTGTGTCACTTAGTTTGATCTTTTTTCCTTCTCTGCAGTAACTATGATAGAAGAAATAATGTAATTCAAATATTCAACAATGAGATTTCGCTGGAATGATCTGCCCAGAAGAAAAAAGAAACAGGCATATTTTTAGAAAATAAGAAGTGCATATGTGCAGACGGGGTTACACGCCTGTGCCTCCGTAAGTACCAAATTTTATGTGTATTTTAAAATTACAAGGCAAAGATTTTTAAAGAAATCTCTCACCCCAGACATTTCACAAGGAACACTTTTGATTATTTTTACTCTTTTTAAATTGCTCTAAGGGTTTTCGGTAATATGTAATACATTTGAGATATTGGAATGGTGAATAAAATAATATATACCTATATTATATTTGCTGTAGGTAAGTTTGAAATGATCTGTAATATGTTAAATATAATATAATAAAATGTTAAACTTTGAGAGACAAGGAATATCGATCCCTAAAGTAAAGTATTAAACGATGTAAAAAATTAAGATATTAATATTATGTGAAACATTGTGACTTTGTGGGTTCGTGAAACCAAAAGTCCAATTGCACAAGCTCAAAATGTTCTTTATTTCCACCGAATTAAAGTTGGAACACTTGCCGATTACACAGAATCACGTAGCGAACACAATTACAATTCGCCAGTTCGTCTGTCACAGGTCCACTCCACATTCACAATTACATACAACTCCTCTGATACACGTACATAGTTTTCAAGTCCGCTCACTAGCACGGCGCTCCTCACAGCTGCTCGCCAAGAACTGAACTCTCTCCAGCCCGGCGCGTCGCTTATATAAGACCAACTGACCTATCTAGAAGGTTCCGGGTTAGATGAAATATTCCGACTGTTTCAGACGTCAGGGGGAGGGGAAAGAGGCGGCCAGCACCAGTGACACTTTCCTCACCATCCCCTTCAGTGAACGCTACAGGACAAATGGGTAGGCGTGGTCCGAATGCCTTCTGTCGCCCACCCAGCTGCTAGCTGGCCGTGCCTTCCGGTAATTAGGTGACAATATTCACAATGCTCTAAATTTTTCAGCATTTTATACGTTATGTTTGAAGTCCGTCGTGGTGTTTTTGGTTTCTCAGTACCCATTACCTCTGACAACGAATGCATACTATCATGATTATGGTCAGTTTAATTAATATTCTGTATAGTTTAGCACGGCCTAAGCCTACGAAACGCATATCACTATGTTATAGCCTAATCTAAGCTATCTTCTGTTAATATTAACATTCTGATTGACAGGAAGTAAGTAGTAAAATATGCTTTTATAAGGAGAGGTTGTAAGGCATGGAAGGTCGAAAAAGTCATGTGAATGTTACATATTTTTATACAAGATTCCATTATATCTTATAGTAGCTCAACGGTTAAGAGCAACCCGGCCATGGCATTGCATTTGTAAGCTGTCTACACTGGCTCCCATAAATAACCGCACAGACTTTGCACTTCACTATGGAGTGCTCTATAAAGCAGGATAGATTATGTGTATCAATCTCAAGGTACTCCTTGTGTTAAGCAAAGATTATTTGCTATGAATATCCATTTTAGAGATAGAAAATGTGGCTAAACTAAGAGCTTCCCCATTCAACCTTGCTTACAGCATAAGTTTACGACACAAAAAGAATCCGACAGCACAAATGAAATGCAATACAAACGATTTGGTGAAGTCTGCCAGTAGACAAAACAACATCGTAGAAGAAGTACGTCAACTGTGCACCAAGAAGAAGGCGAGAGAATAGTATAGGGCCCAGAGGTAAGTAGAGTACCTCTGAACAGAGACAGTTAATGAACTATCACTATGAAAAGAACAAAACATATCGGGAAATAGCGGTGATTGTGAATCTTAGCAGAAGTACATTTAGTGACATAATTAACCGGTATAAGTATGAACACAGAATTAAATCTCGAGCAAAACCAGGGCGATCAAAGCTTCTTAACGATAGGCAGGAGTCTTATATTATGCGGAAGGTAAAATGGAATCCGCATGTAAGTGCTCCGGTAATTTGTGCTGAGATTCAGGAAGAACTGGGACTGAAACGTTCAAAAAGGCCATTGGAAAACAAGATTTTAATGGTCGCATAGCCAGAAGAAAGCCATACATTGCCAGCAAGAATAAAAGGAAGCGATTACAGTTTGCCAAAGACTTTGTTAAGAAGGCGACCTATTGGTGGGACCAAGTTATTGTTTGTGACGAAAGCAAGCACAACCTTGCTGGTTCCGATGGCAGGGTTGTTATGTGGAGGAAACCAAACACGGAGTTGGAACAGTGCAATTTACAAGACACAGTCATACACGGCGGAGGGAGCGTAATGGTATGGGGCTGTGTTTCCTCTAAGGGAGTGGGAAAACTGATGTTCATAGACACAACCATGAACAAGGAAGTCTATCTTAGACTATTACAGCAAAATTTAAAACAAAGTGTAGAAATGATGGGTATTTTGGATAGCTTCTCATTTTAGCAGGATAATGATCCGAAGCATACGTCCCACATTGGGCAGCTATGGTTACTTTACAACTGTCCTCATGTACTGCATCCACTCAGTCCCCGGATCTTAATTCTATAGAAGCAGTATGGGAGAAGGCCGTGCGGAAGACCTCATCACCTCCAAGCAACACTTGAAGGAGAGGTTGCAAGAGGAATACTCGGCGAGGTCTACTTCCCATAAGCCCCAGCCCCGTAGGACCGGGAACCCCGGCCTCATCTGTTATTTCCATTAGGACAGCACCTATTTTATAAGCTGCCCCCCCCGTCTGCCTTACGGCAAACAGGACGGATGTGGATACGCCACATACGCGCCAGTCCTTAATGAACCAGCTACCAAATAACCTTGGTAGGGGCGCCAGTGTCTAGCTCACCAGCTACTAGCTCTGCAGGCTAGTCCCCGGGACTTATAGGACAACCCTCTGCCCCCTCCGGGCGGCCCTGGCGACCTGGCCGGAGGTACCCAGTTGCCCGTGGGTGACGGGAACCAACTGCCCCCTCGAGACCAACCCAATCCGAACAACTCCCATGCGGGAGGGGCTCGTTATGTTCGGCCCGAGGTTCCTCTAGTAACGTCAAGTTGCAAGAGGAATGGAGCAAACTTTCTAAAAACCTGGTTCACAGTATGCCAAATAGTTGCGAGAAGTAGTGAAAAGATGAGGGAGAGTCACAAAGTAGCCATATTTTGTATCACACTCAAGTTGTTATCCAATTACTTTTGAGGGCCCAAAAATGCCATATTTATTTTTAATTTTTTAAAAAGCACGCATTAAACCGATTATTTATAGGAGTCTCTGTATACAAATCTTAGCCTACACACGGCTAGTGTGGAAGAACGATAAAATTTCCAAAGCAAATATGGTTTTACTCTTTACTAGAGCCCGGATTTCTAAGCGAAAGGTTTTTTTTTTTTTTTTTCTGAACTACGAGGTTCCCTTACTTATTTTACGCTTTTTAATTAAAATAGTTTATGTTATCCAAATCATGTACATTTAAATGTAAATTTTCACTCTTAGCCATCATTTTATCACTCTGTTTACATCGTCTCGCTGAAACAGTTAGGAGCCGATACAAAGATGTGGATATTCTTGTCTTTAGCGTAAAGAAAGTGTTTGTAATGTCACCGATTAGAGTTAAAATATTTCATGAAATAATATTTCATAATGTTGGCAGTTACACTTTATTAAGACAGTGGCAAAAATGGGTAAACTTATTACACGACACATGGAATATGGCTTTTTGAGATTTCTAAACCAATGTTTTAAATGACTGCTCCTACCTCAATGTTTATTACTATTAAACGTATCTATAGTATTGCCTGTATTGAAATTGTTTTAGAGTATATTTGCCTCTTTATTTTACACTGAGCACGTAAATTATTCGCACACTCGATGACGACTGATATTCTGAAGAAAATTTTAAACAAACGTTTATTGGATTGGCGGGTGTCTGCTTCAGTAAGTTTGCATTTATTACAATAAAATATAAATAAGGTGTCACTTGTGCAAAAACAAAGGGATTTTGTGAATTTCTTAGGTATAAAAAATATTCGTTCACCAAAGGGGAATACCCCGCCTCGGTAGCGTAGATGGTAGCATGTCTGCCTCACGTTCAAGAGGTCCCGAGTTCGAATCTCGGTCAGGGTGAGCTACTTGGACAAGGTTTTTTCCAGGGTTTTCCATTATCCTGATAGACGAATGTCGGGTAACTCTAAGCTCCATGGACCCTGGACACATTTGAGTATCATTTCACCCATTTCATTCACCGTCAAATTACAACAACAAAGGGAAATACATTAAAAACATGGTTATGTCACATGCTACAGTACTTTGTGTGTAGCCTGCCTTCGTTTATCTTACAGCATGCACACACTGATATGAAGCGTAGTGGTTTGCAGAAGTGGAGTAAAATGGGCAGAAGAAGGGATGAAACGACCATTGAAGAGAGAAACATGATAATTAGACTGTACTGACCCGTAGCTCAGTCGGTAGAGCACCTGCCTGCTGTGCAAGGGGTCCCGGGTTCGATTTCCGGCTGAGGGTGGGGAGCTTTTTCCAACCAAGATGATTCCCCATCTTTCCCAGAGTCTGGAAGTTAAAATGAGAGTGTATATGTGTGCGTCATCTAACGATTAAAATGCAAAGTACAAGCAACCCATTGAGATAACACCAGCGATATGTTCCAAAGGAGAACGGCCGCCGATATGACCACTGCAGTTAATGGCGGGGTATAAATGGGGGTGGGGGAATAATAATCTCATAACCTCTCCGAGATATCGGAGACAGCCAGGAACTTCGCCCTAAATCCTCACGCTAGAGATGAGAGTAGCATTATTCGTTGCACTATAAAGAATCCACGAATGACGGCTCCCGATTGTTACTGAGTTGTAGAGGGCAAATATTACTGTTTTAATAACCAAACGTAAGATTTGTTTGCAATAACCAAGGATCAATTGCAGGGTACCTACCACGGAAAATCGTACAACAGCTAAAAGACATAGAATTCTCTCGAAAGTACTATGAAGGGACCGTAGACTTCTGGGTAAAGGCAGGAGCTTGTGTTAAGTGTTTGACTCGACTGCGGCCGCAAAATGTGGCGGAAAAAAATTCGAAATTAAAGCCAAAAATTCTAATTCGCACGGTGAAACATGGTAGAAGACTCGATCTTGTTTGGGGTTGCATCAGCGAGTCAAGTGTGGACAATTTCTATATTATCGATGGAACAATGGATCACAGGAAGTATATGAGCACTCTGAAGCAAGACTTGAGTACCAGTGTGGAGGAAATGGGCCTCCAATAAAACTGGATGTTTATGTTCTAAACTGCGCTTAACCCGCTAGTAAGTTCTTATATAACGTTCCTAAGCGACTTCATACTGTTTGTTGTTTGTAATTTACGTCCTCCAACGTTGTCATACCGGACGATGAATGAAATGGATGCTCAAATGAGTCTAGGGTCCATAGAGCTTAGAGTTACCCGATATTCGTCTTTCAGGATAAGGGAAAACTCCGGAAAAAGACTTATCCAGGTAACTCGCCTCCGAGATTCGAACTCGGGACCTCTTGAACATGAGGCAGACACGCTAAAGCGGCAGCTGCTGTAGAACTCGTTAAAATACACAAATAATGTCATTTACAATAATGTATTGCAAAGTTAACCTATTCCGATATATTATAATTTGTTGATTAGAATTCCCAGATACTTTAAGGTATGCAATTTTTAACTTCTAAGTTCCTATTCCCTTTTTCATTCAAGGAGAACTAATATTTCAAAAGCACCAATTAGTGGTTCGCTTTTTTAATATCTGATTACTGCTTATATCACTTTATTCCAGGTATAAGAACAACAAATGTGCAATGTGCAAGGCCTTTCTACATACTTTATCCAAAGAAATAAGACAAAAACAAACTTTTCTAAGCACAATTTGTAGAAGCTTGGGTGGAGAAAGTCGTTGAATATATTATATGTGCTTTTATTTTTTACTATAATGACAAAAACACATCCCTGATTATTTATTAAAAGCAAATAATTCAACGTAGATTTTTTTAAATACATGCCTGGCTCCAAGCAATCTTTAAGCATGAAAATGAATATATTTCAGAGTAAATTCTTATAATACCCAATGTTAAAAATGTACAGTTCAGCAAGTAAAATTTTTCTCAAGTCAAACCTCCTCTTTGAGCACAGACTCTAAGTAGAAATGTTAACAAAGAAAAGAACAAAATTCTTATTAATTTTAACAATTTTATATAACAGAATAAATCGATAAACAATGTTTTTATTATTATTATCATTATTTATTGATATTGTTAACCTACGTAAGCATTCTATCTACAACAGTCAACAAGTCCTACATAAGTCTATATTCTGTATTACTTTATGTTCTGTTTTAGGATTATTCCTGTAGCTAAAGCTGGTTAATGCAAATTGCATGTGCTCGTTTTTCGTTACTGTAAACAACTTCAAGGTCAAGGATGACTGCGGTAACACAAAGAGTCGGAATGCTAGTTAAATCACCATGACGTCATCTCCCAGCTGAACAGGTGGGTGAAGAGGTAACACAACACAATAGTGGGCGGTTGCACGATTTAGGTCACTACATTCTCGAAGCTGCAAATTGCTCCCAATTTGCATCAATCTGTTGCAAAAGTAGACTGCAGTTACCGGAGGATGGTAATCTCACTGTGAGGAAAACACGGAGAGTGTGGAAGGATATTCGAGATCTAGTACGAAACATGGCTATAAAAATAATACAGTAATATAATACAGTAGTTACATATCACAAAACTGAGCAATCATTAATAATAATAAACTATTTCCATCATTAAGTGTACTTGAAAAGGTTTATAGCAGCCTAACTGCTTCTGTTAAATGAAAAAAAAAAAACTTGTTATATTCACATAACTTAACCATATCTTAACGAAACCTTACTTTTTCCATCTGCTTCATATTAATCAAAAAAGGTTGGCAAATTTATTTACATTGCTCACTTCGATTTAGTTACAATACAGGTGAGGAAACAAATTTACATTCAGATGTTTAAAATCGGATTAATTCATGGTGACATGAAGCTTCTATACTATTTGCATACCAAGAAGGATGGTTCAGGCGGTTCATCTGTGGCCCGCGGTCTGGGTTCGATTCCCGAGCAATAATTTCAAAGCTCTTTGAAGAAAACATTCTCATATAACGCAATAACATTATGTTTCAAGCTTCCAAATATAGACCAACAAGTGCTCTTCCCTCAATGTTCTTATGTCATTCTGTATATTTGCTTGTGTTCTTTCCCCTTTAGAATTGCATTACTAGTCTACTTTCTTTACCTTTCTATGTTTATTTTACTCTCTCTTCGCCGGCCTCGGTAGCGTGTCTGCCTCACGTTCAAGAAGTCCCGAGTTCGAATCTCGCTCATGGTAAGTTTTTCCCGGGGTTTTACCTTATCCTGAAAGACAAAAGTCGGGTAACTCTGAGCTCTATGGGTCCCGGGCTCGTTTGAGCACCATTTGACCCATTCCATTCATCGTCCGATATGACTTATAACGCTGGAGGACGTAAAATTGAAGGGGAAAAAAAAAACCTCTCTTTTCCTGGCGTTTAATCTCTTTAGTTTTAAGTATCAGTTTATATTATATTTTCCTACAAGCGTCGTTTTTGGTATCTAAACTCGTTTTTCAACGTTTCTTTTCTTTCACGCTACACTTATTAGATTTAAAAATAGATCTAAAGTAATGTTATCAACATGATGAAAAAGCACACAGGGAATGGCCTAGCTGGGCAGTGATGAGGTCCCCACTGAAACTCCGCCTCTATTCAGCACTGCTATTGTTGTTATTATTAATTAATTTCAGCCATACAATACCATAGTCCGCTCACATGATGCTAGACAAAGCGTTTCGCTTCCAATTTAAAACCAAAAGCACTGCTTGATTAATGGAGTTCTCTGAGGAACACTAGCGTAATAATAACAAATGCAGGGCTCTGTTCTGATAATCGTATGGGCGCGGCCTATAGTATCGCAATAGAGCTATCCCGCAACAAATGAAATACGAGCTGCGCATCAACCATCCTGCTTCTGCATATTTGTGCGAGTACAGGAGACGTTAACCGTTTTCCCTTGAGAGAGAATCGGAAGTATGCATTTGAGTTCTCTAAAATGTAATCTTGCATGTCTACCTTTTACAAGATGACCTTGTGCTCTTATATAAGCCTTTCTTTAGTTCAGATATCTCATATGTTTCATCTTTCTCTATCGTTTATTTTTAAAGTGCCTAAAAACTATTCCTACGAAAGCTTACTTTTCTATCTTCTTCTCTACTGGCTCTACAGCCCTTGGTGGGCTTTGGCCTCCTGCACGATCCTCCTCCACACTTCTCTGTCTTCCGCTTTACTTTTCCAGCCTCTGATTCCGATCGTTCTTAGGTCCTCCATTACATCATCTAACCACCTTGTTCTCGGTCTTCCTTTTTTTCTTCTATTATACAATCTTCCTTTCAATATTGGCATTCTATCTTCCGTCATTCTCTCTATATGCCCTAGCCATCTTATCCTTTGTGCTTTTATAAATTTCACAATATCTTGCTTATTTATTAATTCTTCTATTTCATGATTATATCTTATTCTCCATTGATCTTTATCTTTTACAGGTCCAAAGATTCGTCTTAATATTTTCCTTTCAAATCTTCGAAGTATTTCTTCATCTGCATTGTTTAGGGTCCAAGTTTCAGCAGCGTATGTTACTATTGGTCTTATCAGGGTTTTATAAATCTTGTATTTTGTCCCTCTACTAATAAACCTATTTTTTAATAGTGATAAATTTGCATAATCTGTTGCATTTCCATTTTGGATTCTTTCTTTTATGCACTCGGTTTAAATTATCATCATTGTTTACAAGTGCTCCTAAATATCTAAATTTGGATACCCCTTCAAATGTTTTGTCTCTAACTACTAGATTTGAAATTATTCTTTTGCTTTTATCTGCTGTCATTTTTATGTATTTAGTTTTTTTTTTCTCGTTTACTTCTAATCCTATTGCTTTAGATCTTCTTTCTAATTCTTCATAAACTCCAACTAACGTTTTTTTGTCTCTTGACACGATCACTACGTCATCTGCATATGCACATATTTGACTGGACTTAAAGAATATCGTACCTTCTATTGCTCTGTGCAGGGCTAGGTTGAATAGAGTTGCAGACAGCCCATCACATTGTCTTACTCCTGCATTATAATCAAAATATGGACTCATTTTATTCATTACTTTCACTTTGGCTTTTGTATTTTCCATTGTCATTTTTATTAGCCTTATTGTTTTTGGTTGCATTTTAAAACATTTCAGAGTTTTATAGAGGGCTCCTCTATCAATTGAATCAAATGCATGCTTGAAGTCAATAAACAGGAAGTGTAAGTCTATACCATGCTCGTAGAATTTTTCCATTATTTGTCTTATTACAAATATCTGGTCTATTGTGCTCTTGTCACTTCTAAATCCACATTGGTACTCACCTAATACACTTTCCATATGCTTTTTAGCTTTGTCATTTAAAATACTTGAAAATATTTTATATACTACATTGAGTAATGTAATTCCCCTATAATTATGACATTAATATTTATTACCCTTTTTGTATATTGGGCATATTACGCCTGTCTTCCAACTTTCAGGCATATGTTCTTTCCTCCAGATTTCTATTATTAACTTATGTGTTGCTTTACTTTTCTATCTACTCCATGTTAATCGAGATAAACCTTTCCAGAAATATTCTAATTACAAATTCTGTTGAGGGTACAATGGGATACAAGAAAACGAATTGAAAGATATTTAAAAGGTATAAAAAGTAAATCCACGGCGTAACATAGGCGCTGTATCTTAATCAGGGCCGTAGTGGAGGGGGAACGCGGAGGTGCGCCGTCCCCCCACTATTTTTCGAAGTGGGACGCAGTCCCCTTACCAATAATATTATTTATACCTTTTTAATTAATTACTTTTCTTAATTTAACATTAAAAATCCTGTAAAATTACAAAATATATACATTCAAATAATGTTTATGACTATTAACGGACCTCCAGTACATATATGAAATGGATAATGTCATACACATGCTGAGGACAACCAAAGCAGGAAGGCGAATCTACAAGTGTAGAATTCTGATCGGTTCTCCAGCGTCTGGAAAAAATTTTAGGTGTGCGTTCCCCCACTTCTTTTTGTTTGGAGGCCCTGATCTTAATTCTACATTTATGAACAAACATAAGTTCATATGTAACCACCAGTAATCATTATATGTATGCAACTTTTCAATGAAAAATCTCTAGTAATTTTCAGGAATTCATTGCTAAATTAAGTTTTTAATCATTAACAAAAAGATGTGTTGTAACAATAAAAATTGTATTAATGCTAAACAAATTTTAATTCTAGTGACTATTTAAAACATATTTTGGAAATAAAAGATTTCATTGATGTTTTGTTTTTGTGCAAAAAATAGACATTTATGAAAATAAACATTATTCACTCATTTTAGTACGTTAATTAATCTATTTAATATTTCTCAATGATAACCGATAAGAAATTGTTCCCAACTACTTTACCCTTATAGTTTTGAGTACTTCTCTCAAGAAATTGAAGCAGAATGAACAAAACTTGTATCAGTGGAATTTTCAAAGCGTGAAAGACTAGAAAAAACAGAAAGTGAGAAAAACAGTTCTGAAATTCTAAAGGGACATTCACTCACAGCACCGAATAGATATCTTGACAGACTAGAACAGGGCTGTAGAAAAAGGTGGAAATAAAGTGAGAAGAATGTAATTACTTTTTTCAATATTACAATATATGATGATTATTATAGCTTCTACAACTGCACACCAACTGTAGCAGATGTCATACAACCGAGTGGACAGTGACCCTTAAAGAGATCACAAAGACAGGAAAATCGGTCAGAAACACGAAGAATCCACCAAAACGTCCACCCAAGTATTAGTGCAGACGGAAATGAAACATGATAAGAAAAGTTTAAATGAAGTTTTCCATAGCAAAATGAAATGAATTGCCCGATCCTCGGTACCACCCAATATTGTTAAGAATCATCAGCAGTGAGTTATTTCATTTGTTTCCAAGTTTTACTCTCTTCAAACCCAGGACTTATGAATAGGTGGGGGATCGGCAGGATACCTGGTATAAGGGTGCAGACAAGGAAAATGTGAAGTGTCACATTATAAACCATTTAGTGGAATGAATGGCGTGGGAAACTTGAGGACTCGAAAGGAACCGCCAGATGCCGCTTCGCCTATTACAAATCCCTTATGCAGTACTACTCTGGGAGCGAACCAGAATAAATATTAAGCTTTCGTTCATGTGGAAATAAAAACACAATAAAGCCCCGTATTAATGAACAAAGTTCTACCGATATCACCAACAGATGTTAAAATTGACGTTAACAATTGTTACAGCGCTAAATGAAATGTGTCGTGTTTAACGCTCGCTTCTACTACATACGGCACCGCAGGCGATGACACTGATGATCATGAGATGAAGATGGAGCACCGGTGGAATGAGATGGCGGGGGAAACCATAGAGATCGCGGAGAAAACCCGCCCCAGTTGTGTTGTCAACCACAAATCTCACTTTGCGGTCGCCTGGGATCGAACGCGGGCCGCCTTGGTGAGAGCCAAGCGGTCTAACCACTGAGCCACGACGAGGCCTTTACAGCGCTAACAAAGCTGTTAAATGTCTTGCATTTTACCAACCTGTTTTCTGAAAATGTTATCAAACACAAGCTAAGCAGACTTGTAGATATTACAGCTATAGAAGGCTATGGATGAGTCGTATTATTTTTCTGAACGTACTGCGATGCGCTTTTGTTTTCATTTCCGTCTGCACACAGCTGGAAAAATGGCGGGTGAACAAAATCGTAAGAGCTGCCTGGGACAAATGCTCATCGATGGAGAAAGAGTTGTTAATTGAATTAGTGACGAAGTCCTATAACCATATCGTGGAAAATAAGAGGACCGATACGGAGAATGTAAAGAAGAAAAGTGTCACATGGGAAAAGATTGGAAACAAATTTAATTCAAATGCATGTCACTACTAGAAGCAAGAAACAACTTCGTCAGTGTTACGTAAATTTAAAACGAGGTGCGAAGAAGGACAGCAGTGGCGAGAAAATCGAACGTTTCAAGACGGGAGGTGGACAGTGTATTTATCCACACAGTTCAGTAAATTATAAAATCGCAAAGTTATTAATACTTGAAGCAAAGGCGAGGTCGGCATATTCCTTTCGATACATGTTCTCACGACAGTATTACGTAAATTTAAAATGAGGTGCGAAGGACAGAAGTGACGAATGACTTGAATGTTTCAAGACACGAGGTGGACAGTGTATCATCCACATAATTCAGTAAATTATAAAATCTCAAATTTACTAGTACTTGAAGCAAAGGCAAGATCGCCATATTCCTTTCGATGCATGTTCTAACCTCTTTTGTACTTCCACAGTAACCTTTATAGCAACTTGTTTCGACAGTCTATACCTCTGTAGAAAATTTTCTTCTAATTGCTCCTCAAAGTCATTTATACGTTCTTAAATATAGCAAATCCACATCAAAAGCTGCGTTTACGCCCGCAAATTTGACTACTTACAATTGTTAAGGACTTAACAGCAGAAATATGGCTTGTTATTTTAACAACAGAGTGTTATGCTAACACTTGTTGCTGAAATGCAATTTTTGTTATATATATTGCTAAACTCGTGTTAAGTCTTAACATATATTGTTGAAATCGGGCATTAGTATTGTAAAATGATTAGTTTCTCACTCGTAAACCTACAGGTTTTGTGGAACGCTACTTACGGTGCGCTTTATTGGGTTAAATAGTCACATTGTACTATTATACGAAACAATGCAACTGGTGACGCTAGGAAAGGAGTGCCTCCTGAGGCGCATTGTAAACAATGGCACATTAGCTGCGTATGTAAAATAATAATTGCAATACAAAGATTACAACAATAAATTAACAAAAGTATTAATAAATATCCGCCAATGACAAAAATAATGACATTATTATATGTAAAAGCGTTGAATACAAAAACGCCATCATACACCCTTGAATAACGAAAATACTATTCAAATAGACCACTATAGGCACTTAAAGTTAGTACTGAAGCTTTAAGTATACTCGTTATCACTGACTTTTCATAAATGAAAATAAATTACAACAAAAAAGGAAACAAATATGCAGTACATAAATGGCTTTCGAACTAACTGAGATTTCATTTATAAATAAACACAAACTTATTTTTTACCTATTTTCCCTGTTAAAAACTTTTTCAGTCTCGATTATACTGAAGTCGGCATCCATTTTACTTGAGTCATGTAGCACTGGATTTTTTGTTCACAGCAGATAAACTATGTTCTGCTTCAGATATTGTTACAACAGTATTTGCTCACTACCATTTGTAGTTTTCTATCAGATCACACATTTACTGTTCGCATTGGTGGTACGGAGTCCTCTCAGCGCTATATTACAGCATGTGTTCCTCGGGGATCCATATTGGCCCCAATCTTATTTAACTATGATCTTCCTGAATTGCTCCCTACCTCTATAGCCTCATACGCTGATGATACTGTTTTATATCATTCCGGCAGAGATCCCCCTACAACTATTCACACGCTACAAACCTCTCTTGACTGCCTCGTTGAATGGTTCGATACTTGGCGCACACGTCTTAGCACTCAAAAGACCGCAGCTAAGATTTTTAACTTACGTCGGATCTCCAATTCTCCCGAATTGCATATTAAGCATGAATCAATTCCCTGGCTATCTCCCACCAGCTCCGTCAAATACCTTGGAGTAATGTTGGACACTAAACTTACTTGGCGAGCGCATATTGATCGACTTATCTCGTTGGCATCAGGACGACTATCAATACTGGGCCCGCTACTTCACAGACACTCTCCTCTTGGGATTGAATGCTCTCTGCTTCTCTACAAATCTCTTGCCCGGCCACTTATCACATATGCTTCCCAGGTATGGGGTACGGCTAGCAACACTCATCTCCGTAGGCTACAGGTCCTGCAAAATCGATTTATGCGCATCGCCACGGATGCCCCTTGGTATGTAAGAAATCAACAACTGCATAAAGAACTTGGTCTTCTTCCTCTTCACTAGTACATACGTCAGATCGCCTCTCGCTTCTCAAACCTGCCAGATGTTCCAGGAGCTGTGATGTACGACATCGGCGTACGAACCCGCCAGCCCACGCGCCTGAAGAGACGACTCCCACAGGATCTCCTCCTTAGTGACTCTGAATGAAAAACTATGAATATTGTTTCACAACGACTGTTGTTCTATTTCTTTGATTACTTTTTTTTATTAACAGTTTTTTTTCTCTCTTGTTTCACAGTGCTAAGAAGATAATAGGAGCCAACTTGGTTATCCTTACATGTTATTATATAGTTCATAGAGATTCAATTAGCCAACAAGGATCTGTGAAGCATGTACTGCTGATCGATCATTGAATAAATTTTAAAAAAAAGATATTGTTACAGGTATAGTAAGCAGGACTTCGGGGTTAAAGAACACAATGCATACTGCAGCTGAAAACTGGAGTGCGGTGTGATAAATATAATAGAGCTCATGTTATTTAATTAAACAATAAGAGATACCTTTTGGAAGGTAAGGGTTTTAGTGTGCCTCGACTTCGTCACGGTGACTTGTTCTCTCGTGCAATGAAGAGAGCCCGCGAACGTTTTATTCCAATTTCAGTTCATTTATTCCAATATTAAAGATGAGACCTTCTTGCTAGGTGGATAATGCAAAAACTCCTATTTAACAGTAGAGTCTGTTTAGTTAACTCGTGTGCACGTCGGCCGCTGCCTTTGACGAACCCTTACAATCGTTTTTCAACACAGACCCTCCTTCTCCCAGACCTTTCTGCAAGGTTGCCACCTACAAGCCAAGCTACAATTCTACTAGATTCCATAATAACTCTTATCTTATTCAAAGTGCGGTATTTGAAACCCAGGTTCTTTAGGAGACCGCGCAAAGTGCAGTGCCGATAAAGAAAATCACGAATTTCTTGCAAATCTGCAACCAACTAAGGTGGGCGCTCTCCCTTTTGCATAGAATCTATAAATTTCTCAACGAATTAGATTGCATGTGAAATTATCTACTTTAGAGAAACGCTTCCTTTTGTTTTCACACTTGATCGGCGTCTTTGATTCCTTCCGTCACAATATTTCTTACTGTATTTCTGTGAATAACCATAATTTATCATCAGGTTCATTGCACGATCCCTTACCAAGATTATTTGTCAGCACATATTTATATGTATTCAAAACAAGCGCTTGAATTTGCTTAGAAACGCTTTCCGTTATAACTTTGTTTTTTGAGGCTTTTCCAGTAATATAACTCGGACCAGTTATTCACACTATTGTCGTCACTTTGATTATTTTCACTTGACTGAAAGTAATCTACTACTTCATTTACATCTACCACTGCATTTCCCTCCCACGGTCTCCACATCGTGACACACAACGAATTTCTGCACGTAATGAAGCAGATCAACTGAAAGTTGGAACTTTGGCAACTGAGACTCCACGTGGAGTAGACATGCGACTGTCACTTCGAGAAAATCAGGGTTGTTATTGGTCCTCAACGACAGTGTTCCATTTCTTAAGTGTGGAGATAGATTTATGACGGTCATTAGTGGACGGAAGGCTGGTTTCCTTTGAGGGGCCAGCTGCACTCGCGTTCACTAGACAGACTTTACCACGCTTAACTGAAGCAGGCGGCAAGGTTTTACACTTTTTGTGGTAATTTACGTCCTCCAACGTTAAGTTACATCGGACGGTGAATGAAATGGATGTAATGATGCTCAAATAAGTCCAGGGTCCATGTAGTTTAGAGGTACCCTACATTTGTCTTTTAAAGATAAGGGAAAACCCTGGAAAAACCCTATCCAGGTAACTCACCTTGACCGAGATTCGAACTCGTGACCAGCCGCGCTACCAAGGCGGGCTTTACACATTTTGATAGCGTTAGATGCTTCAAAATATTTTAATGTTTAAGTTATTAGTATTTAAGGCATTAACGTCGAATTAAATGTTTTGGGCTGCGTTTGCGATACCAATACATTGTGTTTGTCCAAAATTGTTAGAAACTTCGCTGGCTAAAAGAAATAAAGCAATAAAATTATAATTGTCTAAAAGAATGCCTTCATGCACAGTATGGTGGCTAAAACACTTAATTTGTTTATCGAATTCCACAATAGACACTATAGTTCATCGGTTTATATTCAAACAGTACACTGAGTATTTTAATACATTTTATTTCATATTATAGGTAGCCTCAGGAGCGGCTTCTGAGGTAGTGCCGCTGTGCTAAGGCACCATCTGTATTAAAACGAAAGAAAGAGAAGTGTATAGGAATTGCGCAAAAAAGATTGTTTTTGAGTGCCTGCTCCCTCGTGTGAATAGGCGCGTTAAACGCAAGCGCTCTGTTATGATAGTTTTCCGTGGCTTGGCGCCGATTCCAAAACGGCACCATCTCCGCTCATAAGCACCTGTGTTAAGAGCTAGGCTGTCTGCTTATACACGGCTTCATATGGGAGAAGGTGGTGCCGAGATTTCTCTGGCGCATAACTTACGCTTTATCCGTTAGAGTGCAGTAAAGCACGGGACTTAAGATAAATGTCTCTCTATCGCGAAATCGTACACGAACGCTTCGTATCACATTCTATATTATCAAACTTTCACTGTACTCGTTACATCTGCGCGTAACAAGAGTACGGATGTAATAAATATCTATTTCTGTTTCCCTGTACGTACTGTTTGGTACAGTATATTATAAAATAGGATGGATTATTGATAAGATTACCTAAGTCGTTCGAAATTGGTACACATATTTATATTTTAACAACCCTTATTTATTTTATTTCTTTCTGTCCGTCTGTCCGTCCTTCCGTCCGTCCCTCCGTCCGTCCCTCCGTCCCTCCCTCGTTCCTCCCTCCCTCCCTTCCTTCTTTCTTTCTTTCTTTATTTACTTATTTACTTACTTATTTATTTACTTTATTTATTTAATTTATTTATTTATTTATTTATGAAACCGTCAATACAATGCCTCACTGGCGGCCACTGTGTAGCCTTATCACAATACTTAAACTGAACTGGCAGTGGAATTCGAATACATGTGGGTCAAACTTTACATGTTTTTATTTCTTTTAGTCCTAGGGAAATTATTACTCCTAAACAGTCTTGGAGCGGGTACTTAAGTTTATTTAAGCGTTTATTTTACTTAATTCACATAGAAAGATAATTTCCAGCCTAAAGATGGTCAAATTAAAAAGAAAAGAAAGATAGAGAAACAAAATATATTAGCTCAACTGGCAGAAGTTCAGCAACTTCCAAATTAAATACAGAAATATGGGATGAATCCAGCGAGATAGTTCGGCGGCAAGGTACAATCGGTACAATGTACAGACCTACACTCAGTAGGTCTCGAGTTCGAGACCTACTCTCACCTTGCATTTTTGTGTTTTTTCATTGGTCAGTGAATAACTGCTATAGTAGTTTCTAATCTTCCCCTCATTTCCCTTTCACTGTTTCCTTCCCATGATTCAGGTGTGCTGCTACATTTCGTTGTATGTGGCGGTGCCGGACAGATGGCGTGGATGCTTGCGCCAACGAGAGAGTATACCGTAGTCAGCGGAAAGTGAAATCTTGACGTCGAAATTTTGGGTGGAATAGTTTATCTAAGTACGCAGTAAAGAAAGAAATGAAGGAAATGCTGAATCTAACTATAAATAAGATATGACTAAACTATATTTCTTATTAGAAACTTCAAATTCATTGTCTAATTTGATCCATTTGTGTGCATATCACATTTTTGCATGGCCTAATGGGAAATGAAAGTGAAGCTATATGACATTAATTTTAAAGGAACAAAAAGTGATTGGAGAGAGAGAGAGAGAGAGAGAGAGAGAGAGAGAGAGAGAGAGAGAGAGAGAGAGAGAGAGAGAGAGAGAGAGAGAGAGAGAGAGAGAGAGAGAGAGAGAGAGAGAGAGAGAGATTAATGATCTTAAGATTTCTCTCACCAATATACTGAAACATTTAAGATCTTGTTTTAAATTCTTCGTTCTCTCAGCTTTCACTGAATATTTGTCAAGGATAAGGCGTCAACAGCTAACACCTAAATGGAATAAAAAAAGGGGGAAATATATCGCTATAATGTTGCTCAAGTATTCGTTTAAAAGATTGCATTTATTTACTATCTTGCGTATAATCCTGGGGTATACAGAAGGTTTCGATACATTTTTATAAAATATTGTCGCCTACTTTTACCTCGATGTAAGATTCACAATACATACTACTCTTAAATTAGTAACCATTTTAAATTTAAAATAGATAACATTCGTTAGTTTAGCATTTTGTAACGTTAACACACTCCTCTGTTGTCTGGTTATATCTGAAAACACCAACATGATCGATATGTTGTTTCCTTACATACTTCAGTGCTTATATGCCAAAAATGGTGATACAACAGCCGAAGTTCAAGTAAGCTTTTTCAATTTGAAATCAAGGAACGTTGATGTAAAAACTATAAACCACTTCACAGGTTCAACTGTTGATGTATTTAACTTATTAAGTCAGTCATGCATCACGGGATCCGAGCTCGATGCCTCTTAAATATGAAAACACAGAGGAGAACTGACTGTTCAAATAAGTTTAATCCATATGGTCTATTCAGAGGCTGACATTAATTTCCAGAATAAAATTCCGGAAAACTCTTTGCAAATAATTGTCTGTCCCGAGTTCCAACTTCGGTTAATGTGAGTTACCTGTATAAGGTTTTTCCGGGGTTTTCCATTATCCTGATAGACGAATGTCAGGTAACTCTAAGCTTCATGGACCCCGGGCTCATTTGAGCATCATTTCACCCATTTCATTCTATGTCCGATGTGACTTAATGTTGGAGAATGTAAATTACAACAAAATGTCATTTTAAGTATACTAAAATTATGAAACTAATGATAGCTCATTCCAACAAATAGTGCACAAAAATGTCCGCTACATTAGTTATATTGAAAGGCGATTGCTGCGCTTGACTTCGCTTTTAAGTTTATTTCTTATTTTATGTCATAGACATTGAAGGACATACCACCATCCGTGCAGAACAGGGCGCTTAGGATGATCTACGGTACCGAACGTATGTTTCCTTCACACATTCTGCACACCCATCCTGGCATACCTTACGTTGAGGACGTTGTGCGTGAACGCTCCCGCACATTGTATGCCAGGATTACATTCCATCCCAACCACCTAGTGAACACACTAGGGCAGTATGACCATCGTGTACCCAGGAGGAGAAAGAGCTACCGCCTCCCCAAGGACGCCCTTGGGTGGTGAGACCAGCCTCTCATTCCCTCAATTCTACACTCTGTCCGGCCATACTGGGGCTGGATCTGGCCCGTCGGCTGACCCCCGGCAGCCGGGTCCCCCGGTGTGGCCTCGTGGAGAACCATAACCTAAACGGTCCCCAACATCCCGACCTCTCGCTCCAGGCCCCACCACGCTGGACGGACACTGCAACGCAGGCCGCCAACAGCGTGGCGGTTCAGGGCACTGGCCTACTTGGAAGCTAACCCCGCCGCCAGGAGCACTAGCAGAGGTCGAATCAGGTCCTTCAGTCAACGACATCCAAGCTTTGGAGAAATGACAAACTCTTTAAGACCGCACGGGTAAATCCGCTCAGCGGATAGGTACCGTGGCGCTCTACCCACCGTCCGGGAGCACCCGGACGACTTGTTCTCACTCTTGGCTCTCTTGAAGGACATCATTAGTCATTTCTGAGGTCTCTGAATTTCTTTGTCAGTGTCATTCTGACCCGTAAAATAAAATATTTTTGAACCTGAATTTATACTATATCAAGGGGAAAAGGAAAAATATCTTATAACTCAGAATTACTTACAAATGAGGTTTTCAAAATGCATCATTTTTTAAAGTAATACAGTACGAGGTGCACTATTTATACTTTTAAACTTGGCAACTTACGTTTCCAATGGAAAGTTTGATATTGCTGACCTTTATCTACTTCAGACATTTGGTCAATACGTCATTTGTTTTGTTTGCATTAACTCGAAATTGTGTCTCAACAAACACATGGCATTAAATCGTGAAAATATTCGTGCAATGATTTATAACTTTCGATGAGGATTATCAAGACAAGAGTGCATCGATCAACTAACTTCCACGTTTGGCGACGAAACTTCCATCCTTTGCCACTGTGAAACGCTGGTATAATGAATTTAATCATGGCCACCGTTCGCTCAATGATGAAGTTCGTGAAGGTGGTCCAAAAGCAGTTGTTGTGCTAGAAAACATTGATTCTGTGCAAAGACTAATAATGCAAGATCGTCATGCGACATATTGTAAGATTAAGGCAACCCTAGACATTAGTATCACCAGCATATATAAAATATTGCATGATTATTTATCCATGAAAAATATCTTTTCTCGTTGGACCCCACATAATTTGACGTAATCTTAAAAAGATGCTCATGTCGGTTGGTGTATAAAAAGGCTCAAGAAATTCAATAGCGGTGCCTCAAAAGACTTATTTAAGTATGTAACAGGTGATGAATCATGGACCTACGGGTATGAGTCGGAATGTAAATAGCAGGCGACTGTATGGGTGTTTCAAGATGAAGCAAATCCAACAAAAGTTGTTCGCTTCGAAGCAAATGGTTGCTGCGTTTTCAGCAAAACTGGCCATGTGACAACAGTGCCTTTAGAGGAACGTAAAACGGTCAATGCCAAATGGTACACAATCATTTGTTTGCCGTAGGTCTTCAGTGAAGTAAGGAAAATCAACAAGAGCCTTAGGATCGTTCATTAAGACAATACTCTCCTCTAACAACAGAGTATTTGAAGGCTCAAAAATTCCAATTGATGTGTCATCCACCACATAGTTCTGATTCGGCACCCAATGTATTCTTTTTGCTCCCGAATATCAAGAATAAATTGTGTGGACAACATTTTCGTTGTCAGAAAAAGCCGTTGATGCCTTCAAATTCCATATTTTGGAGGTATCTCAAGAGGACTGGAGTGAATGCTTTGACAAATGGTTCAAGCGGATGCAAAAGTGTATGTTCATAAATGAGAATATTTTGAAAAGCATTCTTTGTTTTAATTATTATGCTCAAAATATAAATAGTGCCCCTCTTATGTACAAAGCAAACATTACTTAGAAATTGGTCCCACCTTATAATATTCAGTTAATTTGGCCTGTTTCACTTTTCTTGCATTAAATGCATAGAACTCACTTTGCAAAGCATATTAATGAATTTAGAGCTTTTTCACTACAGCTTAACACACTGATGTAATGCCTACACGGACCACGTTCAAGACGTTCCGAGTTCGAATCTGGCTCAGGAAGAATTATTTGGATAAGCTTTTTTCCAGGATTTTACCTCACTGATGACTATTACAAAGCGTGTATAAGCAATTTCTTAGTCGTAAGTAAGTAAATAAGGGTTTGGTTTTGCGTCTTAAGTGCCACCTCTCGTATAAATTATACTTTCCGATGTAGCACGTCCTTTTTCTTTTCTCCATGGCTGATTAAAAGCAACTGAGAACTGAAACACAAAACCGCTGTTCAGCAGTAAACACCAGATGCCGAAAATTATATCTTTACTTCTCATCTGTTGCTACCACACTTGTGCCGAAAGACATATTCGAGATAACGAATATAACGATATTCTTTTGTTTCTGTTGCCGAAAGCCGCGTCTTTGTCAGCGGCGATAAGGAAAATGCGTTTCGAGTTTCTTCTATGACACCCTATGCCGTATAACACAGTTGTATTTCACTGAAATTTAATGCGTATAACTGCGAATTATTGCGATCCCTATAAACCTCAACAATTTCAATAGGACACACGTGCAACTTTGGGAGAATATAATACACAATTTGGAGATTACATTACACTATTTACATCTCAGAGAAAATGTTGGAAGTGTCCTCCAGCAGCATCTATACATGTTTGCACTCGTCTCACCATATTCTCTGAAGTTTTGCGGAGATAATATCGAATTGAGAGAAGGTTATTTCCAGCAAGATGGAGCAACGTGCCATATATCTAATGACACCATGAAACTTTTAACCAGTTTCTTTGATAATCGCATAATTTCAAACGGTCTGTGGCCCCCCCCCCCCCCAGATCCCCTGATCTAACCACACCGGATTTTGTTTCATTGAGATATCTGAAAAATAGAGTGTACAAGAATAGGCCACGGTCCTATATAAACAAGGTTCTATTAACGTGTTTCTAAATTACGTTTTTTTAGAACCTGCAAATATTTGCAATACGTATAACTGCGATTTACTTATAAATGGGTTACAGTATAAGGAAAGTTCAATAATACTAATAATCATAGGTTTGTCAAACTTCGCATAGTCACATCCTTTGTTAATGTTTTCATATTACAGAACATCCTTTGGTAATGCTCTTTTTATTACAATTTTATGTTTTTCGTATGTTGTCACTTTGCAAATAGTACTAATGAGGCCCGGTCCAAAGCGTAATTGTCTAGAACAATTTTGTTAGTTATTTAGAGTGATATTGCGAAATAAAAGCTTATATAGCCTCATGAGTCTTTGGCGTTTAAAAATATAGGAGGAGAGGGTGAAGTAAAGGAAATATAGGAGACTACAGGCCAAAGAGGCGTAAGTCTAACGTTCCTGGCTGGAAGACTCATCCATCGCAGTAGCTGCTAGAGGTTGATATATGACCTGTCGATTGAGGAGCCCTCTAATGTCCGGAAAGTACTCTTTCCTTTGAACAGGCATCTGCACCATCTGCCCAGTACAGTCATAAAGCCACGAAGTCTAGAAGCACCCATGGAAAATGAAAGAGAAACAATGTGAAGAAGTGATGGAAAGGAAATTGAAGTACATACTCGTACAGAACCATGCTCTAGTTTTCCGATGGTCAAGGGGGTTGGAGAGGCAAAGGGAACAAAATCCGACTATCGTTTAGTTGAGTCTGGTGAGAGGAAAGGTCAGGTTTACCTGCTATCAACAAGACATTCCCCTCCTACGACTTCCCCAAGCAAGTATGGGAAGATGAACGTAATAACGATTAATGCTACCTTTAAGCACTCTACCCAGCCATAACAATAACAATAACTACAACGATAATGGTAATGATATTGATAATAATTATGATAATAATGATATAATAATATAATAATATTTTTTGTTGTAAAATCTACTATTCAAAATAAATTATCTGTTTCACACATATTTATCTATACATAAATTTCACATTTATTGGTTTAACTGATAGTGTTCAACATCTATATCAAATAGTTCACTAAAGAAATGTGATTCACAAAATCGATATCTCGTTCGACGCTTTACTGCTCATCACCATCACCGCCCGCTTAGGTAGTGTGGTGGTAGCTTGTCTGTCTTACGTTTCAAAAGGTCGTGAGTTCCAGGGTGAGGTACCTGGATAAGGTTTTTCCGGGGTTTTCCCTTATCCTAAAAGACGAGTTTCGGGTAACTCTAAGCTCTAAGGACCCTGGACTCATTTGAGCATCATTTCACCAATTCCATTAATCGTCCGGTATGACTTAACGTTGGAGGATGTAAATTACAAAAAGAAAAACAAGACATCATCACCATCACCATCATCATTATAAAAGCTGATCACATTGACTTAGATGCTGGCATTCTAATGCCAAGGTTGCGAGTTCAAGTCCGGGTTAGTTCCATGGTTTCTACGTGTAGCTAAAACTGAAATGCATCATATCAGCTTTACTGACATTTAAAGAACTCCTTCGTGAAACCTCTGACATGCCGTTGACGCTAACGCGATTCTGTATATTGTCACCCGAACGTCGGAACTCCCTATAGAACCGACCGGCAGCAGCCGGTCATTTGTCTTATAGCGGTAACGAGGGTTGGCTGGAAAAACAAAACTGTGTCGTCTCTTTTCGCTCCACCTGAGTTCTCGAACTTACGGGATATTTCATCTAATCCAGAACCTTATAGATTGGCCAGCTGACCCTATATAAGCAACACGTCGGGCTGGAGGTCAGTCAGTTCTTGGCGAGCAGCGTAAGAGTGCAGTGCTAGTGTACGGACGAGAAGACAGTGTGAGTGCATCGGAGGATTGTACGTGATTGCGAGAGCAAAGTGGAATTGTAACGGACGAACTGGTAAATCGTAATTGTGTGCATTACGTAATTCTGTGTAATTGGCAAGTGTTTAACTGTAAGTCGGTGGAAATAAAGAACATTTTTGAGTGGTGCAATTGAACTTTTAATTTCACGAACCCACAAAGTCACATGGTGTCAGGAGTGGGATGACAACATCACCGAACATTACAGCCATGGACGCGGCATTGGAAAAGATTTTGGAGAAGATAATGGAAATGAAGGCGGAACTGACAGAAATAAAGACAGCGAATGACAACTTCGCTGCAAAAACAGAAGCGGCAAATAATAAACTGGCCGCAGTAACACAATGGTAGTGCGGCTGGACGGAAACCAGAAGATCCGTGGTTCAAATCCCGGCTATGGCATTGAATTTTTCAGTCTGACTCTACCTTTCCACAATTTAGCCTACACACGGCCAGTGTGAAAGAATAATTAATTTCCATTAATTAACCTAATAGTGGTTTACTATATGAAGCCCGGGCCTTAAAGTACTTACATGTAGTAAGTCGCCATCAAGGTAGTTGTCTCATGTGTTTATGAGAACTCCTAAGTGGTTTACCGGGAAAATACAAGTCAGTTGGAGGATTTAATGTCATGTCGGCACGTAGGCCATAGTAGCACAATGGTAGTGCGGCTGGACGGAAACCAGAAGATCCGTGGTTCAAATCCCGGCTATGGCATTGAATTTTTCAGTCTGACTCTACCTTTCCACAATTTAGCCTACACACGGCCAGTGTGAAAGAATAATTAATTTCCATTAATTAACCTAATAGTGGTTTACTATAAAAAAAAACCGGGCCATAAAGTACTTACATGTAGTAAGTCGCCATTAAGGTAGTTGTCTCATGTGTTTATGAGAACTCCTAAGTGGTTTACCGGGAAAATACGAGTCAGTTGGAGGATTTAATGTCATGTCGGCACGTAGGCCATAGTAGCACAATGGTAGTGCGGCTGGACGGAAACCAGAAGATCCGTGGTTCAAATCCCGGCTATGGCATTGAATTTTTCAATCTGACTCTACGTTTCCACAATTTAACCTACACACGGCCAGTGTGAAAGAATAATTAATTTCCAATAATTTTATATATTAATTTTAAACACCACGCAGTTTAACATTATAGTATCGCTAACCTATGAAAGGTAGAAGTATTTCCTTCCAGGTAAAACTACTACTTTGAGTATATGAAATGTATTTAAAAAGAAGAAAGGGAGATTAAAATGGTTGAGGTGTGGTGTGCGAGAGAGAGGAGAAAACGTTATTAAAATGATCGATAAATACAAGGTTGATAGTAGAGAGTTATATAAAACCACCTACGTTTCATATGGCAAAATTGTTTTTATTTCCCATTGAGGCTTAAATACCTGTGCGCCGAACTCGCTGGTCAGGTATAGGAAACTGATTCGTCCTGGCGCGACTAATTGATAAGAAACCCGCCTCCCTCACGTAGACCAGTCTTGCTCGCATCGGAAAACATATGCTCGCTTCTGTACATATATGAGAAACCTGAACATTTGCCTATCAATCAGGAAAACCGTAGCTAAACCAAGGTCGTAGACAGGAAACGAACCCGACATCTGAGGAATATGAACCTCTCAAGCTACCTACGTGATAGTGTGCCATGTTAATTCCATATTATTTTGATAGTCATTTCGTTTATATCACGCACATTCTCTTAATTGCACTATTTTTTCAGTGCTCCTCAATTTAAAGCGTCAACATGCAGAATGTAGCTCATCGTGTATAATGTATACACGGTTCTGCAGCCATTTGAGAATTAAACTTAGATTTCTCGACACAGGTAGCAGTAAAATACCCTTATTTATATTTACATGAAGCAACAACAAAACTGCATTAGCCCTGGCGGTTCATGAATTCGGTAATGTTGACTTGCACCAAACACGCCCCATGTTTGCATATCGTTAACCGGTTTTAGCTACAGAAGGCCCAGCCAACATGCCACTTTCTAAATCAGACACCTTATCGTTTGGATGACAGGGTTCATCACTGAAACTCACAGGTCAACAGCCTTTGTTCCTATTACATTAATACGGAAGTAGTCAGCACTGACACCTTTGTACCTATCTCCAGCTAGGCTCAAAATTTGCTTAATCATTTTATACATCTTACTTTTTTAGCATTTCAAACTGCAACTGCACTTTCACAGTAACATTCAGGGGATAAATCAAAGTTCAGTTTTATAGGTCTTTCTGTTATTTTTACTTACAAACAGCGCAAACTGAGTAGGCTGCTATATTGAGTACATAGTAACCGAGAGGAATTTCTCCATGGTTACATGTAAGGCTCGCATTACGGAGGTACCGAGTTTAACTGCCGTCGACCACCCACGTTGACTTTGGATTTTTCGTGATTTCCAATTCTTAGGCAAATGTAACGTGGTTTTTCCTTTATCACGGTTCCTTTTCCATAATTTCCCCGTCATTTTAAAAGAATGTTTTATAGCATCTTCTCCGGTGTAACTAGAAACTACAGCACAAAGTGCTAAAACGATTCCAGGCACACTAATGCCCGATTACACCAACAGATGTTAAGACACGAGTTTAGCAATAGTTGAAACAAAAATTGCATTTCACCAACAACTGTTAGCGTAACACTTGTGTTAAATCTCTTGCTAAACTAACACGCCAAATTTCTGATGTTAAGTCCTTAACAATTGTAAATACTCAAGATGGCGAGCATGAACTCAGCTGTTGATGTCGATTGGTATGTTTAAGGTATAGACTGTCGAAGCATGTTGCTATGAAGGTTACTGCGGAAGTACAAGAGAGGTTAGAACATGCATCGAAAGGAATATGGCGATCTCGCCTTTGCTTCAAGTATTAATAACCTTGCGATTTTATAATTCACTGAATTATGTGGATAACACATTATCCAACTCCCGTCTTGAAACGTTCAAGTAACTTGCCCTTCTTTGCTCCTCGTTTTAAATTTACGTAATACTGAGTTAGAACATGCATCGAAAGGAATATGCCGATCACGCCTTTGTATCAAGTATTAACAACTTTGCAATGTTATAATTCACTGTGGATAATACACTGTCCACCTTCCGTCTTGAAACGTGCAAATCCCTCGTCTCTTGTACTTCTTCGCACCTCGTTTTAAATTTACGTAGTACGTTTCGTTTGTAGTAATGACACATGCATTTGAATTAAGTTTGTTTCCAATTTTTCCCCGTGTGACATCTTTCTCTTTTACAGTCACCACATCTATTTTCCACGATATCGTTATACTTCATCACAAATTCAATTAACAATCCTTTCTCCATTTATGAGAAATTTGTTTCATGGATTTTGTTTATGATTTTGTTTATCCACCATTTTTTTAGCTGTGTACAGACTGCGGTGCAGACGAAAGTGAAAACAAAAGCGCATCGCAGTACGTTCAGAAAATAGTACGACTCATCCACAGCCTTCTATAACTGTAATATTTACAAGTTTATTGGCGTTATCGTGTGTTTGTTAACATTTTCAGAAAACAGGTTGGTGAAATGCAAGAAGTTGTTAGCGCTATTACAATTGTTACCTTACATTTGTTAACGTCGATTTTAACATCTGTTGGTGAAATCGGGCCTAAGAGAAGGCACGCAACAGATGATTTTCAACTGCAAATATTCTGATGTGACGTCATCCCTGCGAGCTGTAAGGATGCTGCAGTCTTTTAGGCATTGTTAGAATGCCGATGTAATGTTTTACAAGACATTTCTATTTTGAAAGTGCGCATAAAGAATTGTGAAAGCAATATGGCAAATGCTAGAGATTTTTGCTAAAGAGGACCTTTTCCAGCAGAACTCCAGATGAGAAACTGATAGTTAAAGAGTTCGGTAGATCTCACCAAATTTAAATCAAAATCAAAATACTGTAAGTCACGGTATTACAAAAGCGAGTATAGGAGGAAGTTTAGGTCTGAACGTGTAGGAAAACAGATCTGTGGGTGGGTTGTTCACGATGCAATTTTTTGGGCTTTCATGTTTGCTACTCGGATGCAGTAATGCGTGGGGTACTGGAAAGTAAAAGACCTAGGATATATAAATGCATTAATAAAGAAACATAGTGAAAAGCTTAAATATATAAATAGTAAACTTTATATTAGTGACTTATATATAAATTCGGCAGCAAAACACGAAGATATATGGATTACATTTTTCTCCGGAGTGAGTACTAATTTATTTTAATAACCTTTCCTAAATTTATTTTCCGCATATAATGTGATATTGTAGCACAATCGTATGTAAAGCCCACTAGCAATTTAGATACTCGTCAATATGGCATAGCGATTGAAGGAATTGTTGTTTCGAAAATATCGGCTGTTAGAATAGAATCTTTCGTCTCCAACCACAATTCATGCCAGAGGTTCTACTCCCATTCGTCCTGGACCCGTAGGACCAAAGAACCGGACCTCCTTCGACCAGGGAGTTACCGAGCTGTCCCAAAAGGGTGCCCGGCACCTCCGAGGCTCTTTCCATAGGGCAAGACCTAGAGACTAACAAGCCCCCCCCCCTATCTGGTCCTGTGGACTCAAGACGGGTTGGAAGTGGATACGCCACTTACGCGCGCCAACACAAAAGTGGGAAGGCTACCGATATGACCTCGGTGGGACCGCCTGGTGATCTAGCACACCTTCTACTAGCTATGCTGGCTATTACCCGGGAATATTAATGGCTTCCCTCAACCCCGTCCGGGGACGTACCCGATCTCCCACGGGTATCGGGAACCACTGCCCCCTCGAGTCCAACCAAATCCGAACAACTCCCAAAGGGAGGGGCTCGAATGTGGGGCCCAAGGTTCCTCTAGTAATGTCAGAGGTAAAGTCTGTTTAGTTAACGCGTGTGCACGTCGGCTTCTGCTTTTGACGAACCCTTATAATCGTTTTACAACCCCCGACCCTTCTTCTCCCAGACTTTTCTGCAAGGTTGCCACCTTTCTCGATACGTCATGGGTGTCGTACGAGGTTTCGTCTAAATAAATTATCTTATGTCCATTACTGCGAAACCTCCTTAGTTTTGACACACACACACGCACACACACATGTATATATATCGCCAAGCTACAATGTTACTGGATTCCATAATAACCCTTATTTTATTCAAAGTGCGGTATTTGAAACCCAGCTGCTTTAGGAGACCGCGCAAAGTGAAGCGCCCATAAGGAAAATCACAAATTTCTTGCAAATGTGCAACCAATTCGTCTAAGGTGGGCGCTCTCCCTTTTGCATAGAATCTATAAATTTCTCGACGAATTAAATCGCGTGTGAAATTACCTACTTTAGAGAAACGTTTCCTTTTGTTTTCACACTTGATCGGCGTCTTTGGTATTCCTTTCGTCACAATATTTCTTACTGTATTTCTGTGAATACCCAGAATTTATCATCAGGTTCACTGCACGACCCCTTACCAAGATTATTTGTCAGCACATATTTATATGTGTTCAAAACAAGCGCTAGAATTTGCTTAGAAACAGTTCCCGTTATAACTTTGTTTTTTCTTAGGCTTTTCCAGTAATATAACTCGGCCCAGTTATTCACACTATTGTCTTCACTTGATTATTTTCACTTGACTGAAAGTTATCTACTACTTCATTTGCATTTACCACTGCATTTCCCTCCTACGGTCTCCACATTGTGACACACAACGAATTTCTGCACGTAATGTAACAGATCAACTGGAAGTTGGAACTTTGGCAACTGAGACTCCACGTGGAGTAGACATGCGACTGTCACTTCGAGAAAAATCAGGGCTGCTATTGGTCCTCAACGACAATGTTCCATTTCTGAAGTGTGGAGATAGATTTATGACGGTCATTTGTGGGCGGGACGGTAGTTTCCTTTGAGGAGCAAACTGCACACGCGTTCACTAGACAGACTACCACGAGTGCTAGGGGTCCGCAGCGCCCGCACCACGGCAGCTGAAGGGAACGAATCCCCTCCCCTACGAGACGTCTCCAACCACAAGCTGGTTATAGTTTTCATGCTAACTGCAATCAGACTTAGTCACCCTTTCAAAATGTTTTCGAGACACTGTAGAACTGGCCGAGGCAGATGAAATAGCCCAGGACACCTTGAATCAGTTAGAAATAGCTTATAGACATGGACAAAATATCGAAATTCAGTATTTCCTAGCACACATCGCACAGTCCTGTAGCATTCTTTATACTCATCCTTTGTCTTCTAACTCGCGTCTTTTTTGTAACTAGATTCTACTGCGACGCTTCATTAATAGTATAAAGACTATTGCAAACCTCCCATAACTCGGGGCAAGCAGCTGCTAACCGAATACTACACTACAGTTTGGAACTCCATATACACCAGATCCAACAATTCCTTTCATACCAAACTTTTCATTCCCAACATACAACACCGTCTGTCCTTATCTCTATGGCCCAATCACATAACCACACAATTCCTCACAAATCACGGCCGTTTCCAGGCCTACCTTCATAGAATGAAAATAAGAGCCTCGCCATCCTGTAACTGCACTGAAAAACACCCACAGACGGCTCTGCATTTGATGACAGAGTGCAGTAATTTCTCAAGAGATCGACCAGACGTTTTATGTTCGGCCCCTCTACCCGAGGTTCTGAAGATTCACTTCAACACAGTTCGAGTATCAGGATTCATCAAGAGCATCTACCGCACACTTGAATAAATCTGTATAGTACTGTGTAAATAACTACTGTAAATAATCCCGTGATATACCTTTAGGTAAAACACGGGCTGTAAAATATTGTTTAAATAAAAAATAAAAAAAAAATAAAAAAAACCTAACAACACAACCTCTTCCGAGCGCTGGTAAGTCCGGTGATGCTATATGCCTGCGAGATCTGGGACATGGCCGCAGACAGCTGGCTAGCATGGCTTCAACTTGCACAGAATAGAGGACTACGGTCTATATGTTTTCTTCTTCTTCTTCTTCTTCTTCTTCTTCTTCTTCTTCTTCTTCTTCTTCTTCTTCACTTCACGACATGGGCAGAGTGCCCGTTCCGTCTCACAATAATTGCTCCTTCCATCTCTTTTTAGGTCTACCAACATCTCTCTTTCCTTGTGGCTGATATTGGAATGCAATCTTAGGCAGTCTTGTTTCGGACATTCTTTGTATATGCTGCATCCATTCCTTTTGATATTTTTCAATTTTGCTACTTATCCCGTCTACGTTGTGTTCCTTTCTTATGTCTTCATTCCTTATTCTATCCAACCTTGTGCATTCCTTTTTTTTCCTTAAAAAGTTCATCTCTGCACTTTGAATTTGGCTTTTCATTTTCTTCGTGAGTACCCATGCCTCACTTCCATAAATTAGTGCAGGGACTGCCATTGTTTTGTACAACTTTAATCTTGTATCTCTTCTTGTTTTATTTCTCAACGTTCTATGCACTGTTCCACAAATCATTTGGAATGTTGCAAGTTTTTTGCTCACATCTCTTTATTGTGAGAAGACTGAATAACCTGAATTTCCTGTGAAGGGGTTACCAGCACCTTCCACAGTAGATTTTCTGTAGGGGTTTCTTTGCTTAGGAGGACTGCCTCCACCTTGGCTCTGGAGCTCCTCCTGCCCCCTAGTTGTATTAACCCCAAATGGAGGGTCGCCACTTCCGCCGGTTTAGCCGAAACATTCGCCTTCTCCGTCGTTGTGGACTTCACCCGTAACCCCGGGCTGGGACCCTGAACCAGGGACTATCTTCCGGGCCAGAGGAACCTGGAGCTCACGTCGGCAGGGTCGCTACTCCCTGAAACGGGACTGTCTCAAGAGAGTCCCCGTCCGTTACCAACTCTATATTCTGTGGGACGTTATTTTCCTACGAGGTTGCTTCACGAAGCCTCGGATCTTCCATATGTGCAGGATGAAATTAGGCGCCGGGCATCAAAATTATACGCCAATTTACCAACACATATAAGCGCCCTTGTTAGATCATTGGGAGATTATGACCCCACTAGACGCCGTTCTAGACTGCATCGGGTACCCCGCATGGCTTGCGGGCACCCAAGATAACCCAGGAGCTAATCCTATCAGCCGCTAAAGCTGAGCTCCACATAATTCTCTTAAGCTGTTTGGCATCAAAATTTTTCCCTACAAATAATAAACTTTAAAATTAAAACACCAGGGTGCAAAGTACTACATCCTGCCCTTCAACCCGAAGGTACATAAATTTGTAACCTCAAAATTAAATGCCGCGAACCCGACCGCGATAGCGCGGCTTGCACGCACAAAGGAACTGATAGTGTTTCACGAAGATAAAGAGCTTGCATAAGCAGATACACATAGCGCCGGAGATAAAAGACTTGCCGACACAGATATAGTTACATTCTAGAACATTCGTGTTTTATCTGGTGACATGTTACAGAAAATTCTATAACAGTCTGGAATTCAAGAATGGTTGTATAAAGGGAAGCCATGGCTAGTTATCGGACAGTCGTAAACAGAGAGGAGTAAACAGCTGTAGAGTATTGTTATAACAAGGGTTGATGTTGTAAAGTGATGTAATCAGAACGCTGTTTGTGTGGTCATCGACCTTGGTAGACTGTGTGTGTGTGTGTGTGTGTGTGTGTGTGTGTGTGTGTGTGTGTGTGTGTGTGTGTGTGTGCGTGTGTGTGTGTCGTAATGTTGTTACGTGAGAATTGAACGGTGTATTTCTACGGATATTTGGAATATCTGCAACTCGGATTTTTAATTCTACGATCCCACAAAGTCACAATATATTTATGATTAAATTTAATTGTTGGTGCCTATTTGTTTTATTTATAGTGCTTATGTTCTTATTTCATTATTTGATTGTGCTCGAAAATCCAGATCGTAGTAATTAACATCGTTAGAAATGGAAATTAATTGTTCTTTCACAATGGCCGTTTGTAGGCTAAATTGTGGAAACGTAGAGTCAGACTGAAAAGTTCAATGCCATAACCGGGATTTGAACCACGGATATTCTGGTTCCCGTCCAGCCGCTCTAACCATTGAGCTACTATGGCCAACTTGCCGACATGACATGACATGACATGACATTCAGTCTGCCTCTACCTTTCCATACTTTAGCCTACACACGGCTAGTGTGAAAGAACAATTAATTTCTATTAATTGACCTAATAGTGGTTAACTATAAAGCTCAGGCCTTAAAGTACTCACACTTGTATGTCGCCATTAAGGTAGTTGTCTCATGTGTTTATGAGAACTCCTAAGTGGTTTACCGGGAAAAATACAAGTCAGTTGGAGAATTTAATACCATATCGGCACGTTGGCCATAGTAGCTCAATGGTTGGAGCGACTGGACGGAGACCAGAAGATCCGTGATTCAAATCCCGGCAATGGCATTGAATTTTTCAGTCTGACTCTACGCATCCACATCGTTAGAGATTTTTGAGAAAATGAAAATTAAAAAACAAAAAATAATAATCCCATGCAAAGAGTTGTTTTGGTTGGGAAGTTTTCTTGTCGTACCCTTAGAAGATGCTCTATTTAAGTACCAATTTTTGTATTTAACTGACTTGATTTTGAGCTATGCTATCCATGCACTCAGATTTGCTTTTATAAAAATGATTTATTTATATTCAGACAATTCAAAAACAAATATATCCGAAGAAATTTCGATATTGAATTTTTGACTGGAATACAATACCTCCCGAAATTTATTTACACCTATTAGTACAAACAGTAATTAGGGTTGAATAAATAATAGAATAGCAATTACATTGACAATAATGGCTCTGATTTTAATACGTTTTAATTTTGACAGTTCTTTAATTCTATTTCACATGTTCTGAAATGTGAAAACGTTTTTGGGTAATGGCGACTGAAGTAGTCATTTGCAACACGTTCGCACCCAGCTCTGGGTTTGAGCCCCATCTTGGGTACGTGGTTTGTGTGTACGAGTGTACACCTAAGGACGTACTTGAAGTTCTGAGACTTCCTGTTTATATCCATTATAAGAGCCAGTCTTCGTACCGAGTTGAATGCCTTTCCAAGTGTTTTATGCCATTAACCACTTTCACTCAAAATAGTCCTAGGCAAAAATATAATTACTTTGAACATATCAGATAGCGAATGTACAATATTTGTCTTAGAGAAAATTATGTAATTGTTGCAGTTCCCCCATCCATAAAAGAAACCAGTGCATTATAATGACATATTATTAATGTTTTAAACATTCCAGCATGTGGCGAGTATTCTCAATAAGTGCTTTTTTATTTACTTTTTATACTACAACTGTAGTAGTTGGTTCTATATCTGTTGGAGGGCTGAGAAGGGCAATTGAAGCAATAAGTAGTTATTGCCAAAAATGTGGGTTGAGAGTTAACGAAAAAAAAAACGAAGATCATGGTTTTTAAGAAAGGTTACAGATTGCGTAAAGATGAGAAATGGGAGATAAATGGAAGAGAAATAGAGGTCGTAAAGAGATTTGATTATCTGGGGATAATGTTGAGCTGTGATGGTAAATGGACTGAAGAGAAAAACTTGGCTCTAGCAAAATGTAAAATGGCCATGAGTATTGTAAGAGCATGTTTAAGGAAATTACATTTTGACATTAATGTCAAATGCCTGGAAAGGATCTTTACTGCCATAGTAGAAAATAAGATGTTGCATGGAGCAGAGATATACGGAGTGGATGAAGCATGGGAAGAGGTGGATGTTATTAACAGATCCTTCTGTAAATATATTTTGGGCTTACCGGTAGCTTCGCCCAATGGGGCAGCACAATTAGAGTTGGGAAGACATTCAACAAGGGTTAAAATTGCCTGAAGAGCATTGAAATATCTATACAGAGTTGCCAACTTGGAGGAAAGCAATCTCACCAAGGAATTACACAGAAAATGAAGCTAGTTAAAGTGGAATAATAAATATTATACAAATAAAATATTTAGTGATTATTTTCCACTTATCTTAAGAAGTTGATGACAATACTTCTATCTTCTCTAACTGAAATTAATTTCGTAGACATTTGCCCACATCTTCAGTCACACTTCGTTGTCAAGGATACCATGTATTTGCGTATTTACGTATTACCAACATCTGAAGACGAAACAAACCTAAAAACAGAATCAATTGCTGGTATGTCAAAATTCATTACGCGATTTTTATTTTTTAGAATAAATATTTTTTCCCAAACTATTAAATCTATGGGAACATTTAATTGTTTTAATAATTTATCTTCGAGATTTATTTCATGGTTAAATGACCAAAAATGATCTGCCACGGCCTATTTACCAATTTGTTTATATCTAATGTTACGAAAATGTTCTTTTTTCTGGTTTCCAAACTACGTTTCGTCTTTCCAATACAAACCTGATCACAATCTAAGCAATTAAATTGATAAATACCAGATTTTTTGTTAATAGGAATTTTATCTTTTTTAGAAAATTGTAATAAATTTTTAATACTATATTTATTTTGAGGAACTAAAGTTATACCAACTTCTTTATAAAAATTTGAAAACCTTTATTAACCCAAGGATGGTAAGTAATTTTTTTAAATTTATAATCATTAATACTTTTTATATTTAAATTTAAATTTTTCAATTTTCTTTCGTATAAAATCTTTATTAAAACCATTAATTAAAGCAGTATTAATAATATGTTTATATTCTTTATTAAATCCTTTTATATTCAGGGGTATATTTATTAATCTATAAATCAAACTATTAAAAACAGCAAATTTATGTGGAAAAGGGTTAAACCTTTTATTTTTATGTAATTATCAATATGAGTAGATTTCCTATAAATACCAAAATCTAATTTGTTATTATTTCTTATTATTTCTGTCTACGAAATTAATTTCAATTAGAGAAGATAGAAGTATTATCATCAACTTCTTAAGATAAGTGGAAAATAATCACTAAATATTTTATTTGTATAATTATCAAGGAATTTTTTTTTCAGATGAGAAGCAAATGGGGAGAGTCTTGGGTGCAAAAAGTAAGGGAACTGATGGAACAGATGGGTATGGGACATATTTGGAGAAACGAGAAGTATTATTATAGGGGCTTCTGGAAAGAGGTAGAATTAAGGCTAGAAGATTTAGATAGCCAAGTTATATTTACCAGTGTAAGGGAGAAAAGATCATTGAGGACATATAGGTAAATAAAGACAGTGTGGGGGAGGGAAAAGTACATACATGTGTGTAATAAGTTAGGGCGAGAAGGATAGGCCTGGGCAAGGACAGGAGTTACAAATTTGAAAGGTTTTAGATAAGAAAAGAATACAGGGAAATGCCCAATGTGTGGAGAAGAGGATACAGATTGGCATAGTATACTTTATTGCAAACAAAGATATGGAGAGAACTTTGGCAGAAAACGTGGGATAGTTTTAGGGATGGGGGGAGGTATTAATAATAAAGAACATGTTATTGGTAAAAGAGAAAATAATGTAACAAATATAGCTGAATATCTGGGGAAAGTTAGAGAGAAATGGTTAAGATTGGTGAAGAATAACTAACAATTAAGGGCTGGAAAACTAGAACGAGGGATACAAGGGAGAGGAGGGTCATCAATACACGGAAAACCAAGGGTTATGTGTATTGAGACCAAGATTTGGGGCAATCAGGTAGGAAGGGTATGTTAGATGTGAATAAATCATTTTGTTATTGTGTGAAAGAAATATTACAAATGTCAATGTATTAGTGAAATTGTATGTAGAAGAAAGATGAGAAATAAATACAAATACAAATACTACAACTGTCGCAACTGCCGAGAGGTTTTGGTCGCTCTTCTCGAAACAGGTTCCTTCACTGCACTCCATACTGTTTTACTGTTTCCGGGATGCTGTATATGTTAGCTTTACCCTTGGGTCGTCAAACAGTTTATTGTCTTTTAATGTATATCCTGCAGCTGCTCTCAGAAAGGGTATTTCTACTGGCTACGTTCTTTTAATTTTGTTTTTGCTAGATCCAACTTTCGCAGTCGTAAAGCATGGAAAGCATTTCTCATGTTTTGTGTAAGTTATAATGATGGTTGGTTGCTTTTCGAATCGTTTTCTTTGGTGCACAGGAATTATAGCTATAAGCTGGTTCAGGGACATTTGAGAACTTGCTATTCGCTTTTAATGTTCTTTCTGTGAACATCTTGCTTGAGGTCATTGCATCAACCAAACCTATGGAGGAAGTCAGCATCAAACAGCTATAAAACAGTAAACATATTGGGTCGGGAAGGAGAAGATGAAGTTGCAGTTATACGACGAGGTGGTATTTGAATGATTCAGGTTTGCCAGATTGCGTGACTTGACCTTATTTTTAAAGAAATTTAGTCCATTGTTACGACAGATTTACTCCTTTATTTCCTAACAGCATTGTGAAATTTGTAAACTATCGCGGCGAAATTGTAACTTCTTTATAGTTAAGTTCTCTATTGAAGTTCTCTGTTTACGTTATTGTAAATATAATCTAAAATAACTGGTTAGAAAGGTAGATGTGATTAAATAATAACTTGATTTGTTAATTTTAACACGAATTTGCTAATGCGGTTTACGCAGATAAAAGTCTATTTCTTGTCATTTCTGCAATACAAACCTTAAACTTAAAAATAGGTAAAGCATGTTATAGAGTAAAACTTGCCTAAAACGGTCCCGTTATATGCCGGAAACCTGAAAAAATGGAAAATAAATGTTGGAACGGAGATATGTCCCATGTGAAATTATACTCTAAGGTGGAAAAGTGCTTAACGTGGAAACGGAAATATTTTTCAGGATCTATTTACACAAATAACCTGTTTAAAATGGATTACTTTATGGTTTTTTTTTGTGTAATTTACGTCTTCCAACGTTAAGTCATATCGGACGATGATTGAAATGGGAGAAATGATGCTCAAATGAGCCTGGGGACCATGGAGCTTACAGTTACCTGACATTCGTCTTTCAGGATAAAGGAAAACCCTGGAGAAAACCTTATTCAGGTAACTCACCCTGACCGAGATTTGAACTCGGGACCTCTTGAATGTGAGACAGACACGCTACCATCTACGCTACTGAGACGGGCTGAAATGGGTTCCAACATACGTATTTTAAAATGTGAATTAATTTTGAGGGCGACTGAACTTGCACCGAAGTTCCATGACTCATAAAGTCATAAACTGTAATCCTTCGAGGGAAGGTGAAAACGAACCATTAGCTCTCTCAATTCTCCTCCAACATACATGATAAGGGTACAACTGTTTCGCAGTGTGTTCATTTTCAGTTTCCTTGTTACAAGAGATCAAGTACGAGTGGAAGAAAACTGTGACCTTTGGCGAGTTTTAAAAACAATCAGTATGTAGACAAATTCTGTAAAATTAACTCTAAACGTAAGACATTATCATTGGAGGAAAAAATTAAGGCTATTGAGGGACACGAAAAGAACAAACATCCAACTAAAGAATTAACTGTGTTGTTTAAAGTGGGGAAAACTCAGATTTATGAGATTTTATAAAAAAACTAAAAATTAAAGACCAATGGTTAAAAGGAACAGCAGGGCACGTGAAACGCAACACAAAATCTACAGAGTATGATGAGCTAAATCGCGATGTGTTCGTGTGCTTTGTTAGTGTGCTGGCTAAAGGAATTCCAATTTTTGGAACATTGCTTCAGACTCAAGCTTTAGAGACAACAAGAAAATTAGGCAAAGACAATATCAGAGCTTCCAATGGATGCCTCGAGAGTTTCAAACATCGCCATAGCATTGTTTTGAATGCTGTGGGTGGCGAAGTGAACGAGATAGTTTACCTATGCAGACACTTGCGGTTCTTTATTATTTATTTATTTTTAACTATTTATTTTTATATATTTATTCATTCTTTATTTTTATTTATTTTTATTTATTTTCATTCATTTATTCATTTATTCATTCTTTATTTTTATTTATTTTTATTTATTTTCATTCATTTATTCATTCATTCATTTATACATTTATTCATATATTCATTCATTTATTCATTCATTCATCCATCCAACCATCCTTTCATTTATTTACGTCCTCCAACTTTCACGGAATGGGTGAAATGATGCTCAAATGAATGCAGGGTCCATAGAGCTTAGAGTTACCCGACATTCATCTTTCAGGATAGGGGAAAACCCAGGAAAAACCTTATCCAGGTAACTCGCCCTAACCTAGCTTCGAACTCGGGACCTCTTGAACGTGAGGCAGACACGCTACCATCTACGCTACCGAGGCGGGCTATTGCAGATTGGAAACGGAAAATTTCAATACAGAGAAACTATGCAATAAGCTACAATTATTTTATGTAAGTTGAAAATATAGTACATAATACATATCAGCCTATTTATTATTATTATTATTATTATTATTATTATTATTATTATTATTATTATTATTATTATTATTATTATTATTATTATTATTATTATTATTATTATTATTATTATTATTATTATTATTATTATTATTATTATTATTATTATTATTATTATTATTATTATTATTATTATTATTATTATTATTATTATTATTATTATTATTATTATTATTATTATTATTATTATTATTATTATTATTATTATTATTATTATTATTATTATTATTATTATTATTATTATTATTATTATTATTATTATTATTATTATTATTATTATTATTATTATTATTATTATTATTATTATTATTATTATTATTATTATTATTATTATTATTATTATTATTATTATTATTATTATTATTATTATTATTATTATTATTATTATTATTATTATTATTATTATTATTATTATTATTATTATTATTATTATTATTATTATTATTATTATTATTATTATTATTATTATTATTATTATTATTATTATTATTATTATTATTATTATTATTATTATTATTATTATTATTATTATTATTATTATTATTATTATTATTATTATTACTATTATTACTATTATTACTATTATTACTATTACTATTACTATTACTATTACTATTACTATTACTATTACTATTACTATTACTATTATTATTACTATTATTATTATTATTATTATTATTATTATTATTATTATTATTATTATTATTATTATTATTATTATTATTATTATTATTATTATTATTATTATTATTATTATTATTATTATTATTATTATTATTATTATTATTATTATTATTATTATTATTATTATTATTATTATTATTATTATTATTATTATTATTAATATCATTATTACTGTTACTATTATCATTTACACTTGGTTCTAAATTATTCCTTCTCTGTAAACTTCATTTCGTAATTCTTTTTTTTTTTTTTTTTTTTTTAAATTTTACGTCCTCCAACGTTAAGTCATAATGAAATGGGTGAAATGATGCTCAAATGAGTCCGGCGTCCATGGAGCTTAGAGCTACCCAACGTTCGTCTTGAAGGATAAGGGAAAACCCCGTAAAAAACTTATCCAGGTAGCTCACCCAGACCGAGACTCGAACTCGTGACCTCTTGAACGTGAGGCAGTCATGCTGCCATCTACACTACCGAGGCGGGCGTTTCTTTGTATTTAAACCAACCCTCTGTAAAACGGAAACCTGTGTAAACGGAAATTAATGCCAGAATCATCGCGTTCCGTTTTAGAGAGGTTTTACTGTACAATATTTTACTGATGAACAGCTAGGTTCTAACATAGTAATGTCAATTTTGATAGTTAAATTAGGCAAATACAGCACTGTGATATTGAATTTAGGTTAATTTTGAATGTATGTTTTATGACTTCAATTGTAAAATTATATATTTGATCTAATTAGGAATCACTTAGTAAATATTACTGATTTTATACCATTTAAGCTGCACCTATGCTCTTTATGTAACGATAAAACGTATTCCATACTCTAGTAAGCCCAAAGATTCTCGACATAAAATAGATCGTATAGTAATACAAAAGTTGCATGTAATACTTTACAGTCTGTTTGATATGGTTTTACAAAATAACACTCCCTTTGAAATATTAAATAATTTTAAAACGAGGTCAACATTGTTAATGCCTAATCTATTACAAACAAAAGGGAGAGGCAGTCAATCCAAAAGCAAGTTACGGCCAGTCTGTGGGCGGCTGCAGCAAATACAAGAAATGCGTATAGTTCATAAAGTACATATGTGCGAGGCAGGCAAACAGATACCTACACTTCACTCAACGTATTACTAATGGATATCAACCGCGCGCTCATACAGACCCGGGAGCAGGACTGAGCACACCTTGCGTATAATAGTGTAATTCTCAGGAGAAACCAACATAGATGAACAAGCAAGAGCGGCCGCAAGCTACGAGGCGATTTTTAAAAGGAAAAGTTCAAATTACATGACAATGTGTTAGTGATCGGTCCAAAGTATTATCGGTAACTCGAGGAGTATAGCTATCTTTTAGTAGGGCTAAGAAATTCCAAAAAGTTAGGTGCAAGTTAGCTTATCAATATATTAGGATTAGGTTTCTACGGAGGAGATTCGGCACTGAGACCAGTCTTTATCTATTCCCCAGGAGGAAGAATAAGGCGAGAGGAGACAGGGCGGCCGTCTCAAGGATCCACGACAGTGCAGAGGGCAGGGTCCCTACATTTAACTTAGTTTGAAACCTCCCCCAGTAAGTCAGGACAAAGGAGAACGGCAACCAACCTACCGTACGAGGAAATGGTTCACTCAGAGCATATCATCCTGCCATGCACCGCAGAGACTCCCGCCGACACTTCTACCCTGAAAGAGACCACCAGATGAGAGATGATATGAAATGATAATGGAGATGAATTGGAGGGACAAAAATTCGGAGGATAAAATTAACCTACCCAGCATTCGCCTGGCAAACCGGCATAACTCCCGAAAAGATACCATGGGTCAGGTAAGTCGGCCATGAGAATCGAAACCGGTCCTCCCGAAATGCGGGCCAGATAAAACGCGGTTTTGTGATTGATCTGAGCACATCAACATAATGAACGTTTTTATCTGAGACGTTACATCGATGATAGCTGCACTCTCATTTTGTTGCATTCTTACAATAACATTATTAAAATGGAATAGTCCCAACAAGGAAGCAGTCGAATTTAAGATACCTAGTGGTAACCGATGCTATGCAAGCGTATTGCCCCTAGAACAATTTATTTACAAATATAGGGTTTTAATTAACAAATATTTGTCATAAGGCACTTGGCCAGGATGGTAAAGGATTAGATTGCCACGTGGCCAGGTCGCATCTCAGGGCTAGTAATTCAGAGGTAGGCATTACTCAGGAGAGGTTGGCATTTTTTTTTTTTTTTAATTTACGTCCTCCAACGTTAAGTCATATTGGACGATGAATGGAATGGGTGAAATGATGCTCAAATGAGTCCGAGGTCCATGGCGCTTAGAGTTACCCGATATTCCTCTTCCAGGATAAGGGAAACCCCCGGAAAAACCTTATCCAGGTAACTCACCCTGACCGAGATTCGAACTCGGGACCTCTTGGACGTGAGGCAGACATTCTACCACCACGCTACCAAGGCGGGTGGAGAGGTTGGGATTTCCATATAAATATTTGATTACATTACAAACACTGAATCTACAATTTAGAAAGGTTTACTACAATAATAGCAAATACAGTTGGCTACATTCTTTACCGTCATGCGTCATGTCGTAGCGGGTTATGGCAGCATTCCCTGGTCCCTGGCCACGAAAAGCGGCCCGGGTTCGATCCCACCCATCTGGTGGGGATTTTAGGCCCCGGGTATACGACCGATGCCCACTCAGCATCGTGAGGAAAGTGAGGAGCTTACGCTAGGTAAGCGGCCCTGGTCATGGAAACCAACATTCCGGCTGGGGAATGCCGAGATGCTGACCACATCTCCTCCCCGTCCACCTCTGCCGAGCGTAAGTGGGCGTGAGGCCGGCAGTCGGGTTGGTAGGTCTTGGCTCTGCTGTTGCGCCATGGCTTACTATATTATTATTACATTCTTTACCGAGAGCGTACCTAGGTCCGTCTTTGACCAAAGCTGGCTTACAGGAGAGAGGGGAAACCTTTTAAAGCTTCATCAGAGGTAGGACAGGTAACCTGACATGACGTCACACGCACTACCATAGTCAAAATGAATACTTACAACACACTATTTGAATTAAACAAACCAGTCACTTGTGACAATATTATCGTGTACTTTTTGAACACTCTGGATGTATCATAAAATTTAAGAAACCATTTTATTTTAAGTTCACACAAATAACATAAATATTACAGAGAGAACAATAGAGTGATTATTTTGACATCAATACGTAATAAATTAGCCCCCATCCCCTCACTACACTACAGCTGTTTACCTCATACTTGTCTGGTCACTATACCGGGCATCACATCAGTTCCTGTGTCTTCGGAAAGTACAGTTCATTTTATAATAAGATGCACATAGCAACTAAGGTATTCTTTGCAGTAAAGCACCCGCCTCTGTAGGTAGATCTGCTTGTCTGCCTCACGGTTAAAAAGTTCCAAATTGGAATCTCGGTCAGGGTGAGTTACAATATACCACAGGAGAGAAAGTCTCCGGGACCTGAGGCGCAGGGGGATTGGAGAAGGTTCCCACACCCTTCCTGGGTAGATTTATGACACCCCATGCCAGTTCAGTTACAGACCATTCAAAAATATTCTGACGTATCTTACTTTTGTGAATAAATCTTCTCGGTTTTAGTGTACAGCGTGAACAGGGCGCATGTTTAATTAACAGTTCTACTCCTTGTGTAGCATGCGTTCCTGTCCCACATATTCACTGTCCTTATCCCACTGTATAAGGGGGCGACGGGTTCAAGACTAATGGGAGTAGAACCTCTGGGCTAAACTGTATAAGGGGGCGCCCATCCCGTCTTGAGTCCATAGGACCAGATGGGGGGGCTTGTTAGTCTCTAGGTCTTGTCCCATGGAAAGCCCCACGGAGGACGCCGAGCGCCCTTTGGGACAGCTCGGATAACTCCCTGGTCGAAGGACGCCCGGGTCCAGTTCCTACGGGTTCAGGACTAATGGGAGTAGAACCTCTGGGCTAAACTGTATAAGGGGGCGCATTCCTTTCAGAGAGCTACTCTGCGTTGGTGGACAGTACCTGGATAAGTGTTTTTCTGAGACTTTTCCTTATCCTGAAAACTATAAGCTCTGTGGACACTGCGCTCATTGAACATTATTTCAGCCATTTTATCCATCGTTCCGATATGACTTAATGTTGGCAAACGTTAATTACAATAACAAAAAGCATTAAAGCGGTGAAATTGGTTGCTGTAGACTTTCTGAAACCCGGCATTCATTCAGTAGGAACTAATTATTAATTAACTTAGGCCAATCAGACACATATGAACATCTTCTCCACATGGCGTAATTCGCGTGATAGGGGCTGGTTCTGCCTTGCTGCTATTTTCTTCCTTAAATAAGTAAGTTATGTGAAAACATTGAATTTGGCACAATTCCTCAAATCTTATTTTCCAATCTCCTGCAGTAGTAACTTCCTAAGTCAACAGGTGGCAGCACTGCACCCTCTTACAAAATGGCTGATATCGACATTCGTATTAGATAGCGTTCTGTGATTGAATTTTTGACTGCGGAAGGTGAACCGCCAATTGGCATTCACGAAAGGCTAAAAAATGTGTGTGGTGATGCAACGGTGGATGTCAGCACTGTTAGACGATGGGTTCGTCGCTGTAACGAAGCTGAAGGGCAAACACCACGGGCAGATGAAAAGCGAAGCGGCAGGTCGGTGATTGCAGTGACTCCATGCAACATCCAGCGAGTCGATGACATCATTCGTGGTGATCGCCGGGTAACAACAGACGAATTGTGTCGCATTACCTCCCTCAGTAAAAGCAGTGTGATGACGATTATTCAACAACTAGGTTACTCAAAAGTTTCTTCACGTTGGGTAACAGGAATGTTAACCGCCCAAAACAAAGAAAAAAGGAAAACAATAGCCTCCGAACACTTGCAGTACTTCAATTTGGAGGGAGAGGAGTTTCTGAAAAAAATTGTTACTGGAGACAAAACGTGGGTTCATTTTTCTGAACCTGAATCAAAGAGGCAGTCAATGGAATGGCATCCACAACGTCACCGAAGAAAAAAAATTCAAAACTCAGCGGTCGACAGGGAAAGTTATGGCGACAGTGTTTTGGGATGCAGAGGGTGTGCTTATGATTGATTTTTTGGAGCAGGAATGCACAATAAATTCTGTCCAATACGTCATAACTCTCAAAAAGCTGAAAGCACGTCTTCGCCGAGTTCACCCAACAAAAACTATGGCGGATGTTCTTCCTTTGCATGACAATGCAAGACCACACACCAGCCGTTACACCACTGCAGAAATTGAGAAATTGGGATGGCAAGTCTTACCTCATCCCCCATACAGCCCTGACCTGGCACCATCAGACTTCCATCTGTTCGGGCCACTAATGGAAGCTCATCGTGGGATTCATTTTGAAGATGAGGTGCTTGTGAAAACTTCCGTGTGTCAATGGCTTAGGAAGCAAGACCGTGTGTTTTACCACACTGGAATATATGCCCTAGTTAAAAGGTGGACCAAAACTGTGGAAAAGGACGGAGATTATATTGAATAGTGACAAATGAATCATCAATGTTGTAGTTTTCAAGCTATGTAAATTGGATTCAATTTTCTTGGCAATTAAAACAGAGAAAAAAATAGGAGGCATTACTTTTTGACCCACCCTCTTACACTGTAATTGCGATGGCAGTCTAATTATAAAATGAACTATATGCGTGCACAAATATGTCGTCAAACTTTCCAAATAGGCAGTCTAGCCCACGCCTTAATAGGAACGGTAAATCTGGAAGTTTAACAGTTGTACTATTTGTCAGTTGTGTAGATATTACAGTTGGCATGAATGCATACTGAAAGCCTTCTAGAGAGTATCCAACATGCGATGTGAGGAAATGTATCGAATTTCTGGGACGTCTCCAATTACTGCAGTATTACAAGCCGCCACTATATTTCAACATTAACAAGCCGCCACTGAGAACGGACGTACACCACAGAAGCTTACGGTCCCGCGCCGCTACGGAAGCAGGTATATACATTTGAATCGATACCAAGTGACTCATTTCCGGCACCAAACGGGCATTCCGCACAGTGACGCGTGCACGGCGATGCCGGTTCATTCACAAGGGCAAGGGCTACATGTTGCTCGTGTCTAATTACCCCACAGAGAGGTGTATTTAAAGGGGAGGGTGAGGGGGCTATGCCCTAAATTTATGTTTTTTGGTATAATAGTACTGAAAATTATGTGAAGGAAACGCCCCTGAAAACATTGCACTAAAATTCAGAAACTCTTGTTTTTGATAAATGAATTTAGTAAGATGTTCAATATATTTCAAGATATCCTAATTTGGTTGTGCGTTTTTTCTTCTATTAATTTGCCAATTTCCATTGCTTGTTCGGATGTGCTGTATGTTCGGATCCACATATATATGCGAACAATTTTTTTTTTCGCTAATGAAATTAAACACTGCAGAAGTCAATTGTCGGATCAGAACTTAAAATGTCAACTTAGACTAACTGCTGCATAAACACTGATATCTAATTTTGAAAAATTAAGAGTGCCAAAAGAGACAACAAAAGTCTAGAAAACTAGGTTCCACTTCTGAGTAATATACTGTGCTTATTGCTCTTCTTCGAGCTGTTATTTAACACTGCTGTAGTGTAAGTAGATTGTCGATTATTTTCATTTTGTTTAAACTGTCAATTCATTATTAATTTGTTTTTTCATTAAAATAAAAGTACATAGTTGAATGATAATGAAAGAAACAATTAAAATAACTTATACACAATTATATCCTTCATACTACAATTCGATTATTATTGTTACACAGTCAATTGTGCATTTAAATTGCAAGATCGGCATTCCGTCACTGCTCTGAAGGCTACGGAGTGCACGGTAGACTATTCCGGCGTGTAACCTGTGCACATTGTGCAGTGAGATGATGGCTACTGCTGTAGGGTGCAAATTCCTTATATTCAGCTGCATTTTGGGCTTGTGCCAAACACGAACCCTCCCTTCTGTATCAAGTACAACAAAATTACATTACTCCACCATTCTTAGTCTTTCTTGCAGAATTCTTTAGTAATCTGCAACCTCTTTGCCTTGTTAGCTTTGTTTATATAACGCTTTTTTCTCGCCACTGAAGGCCTTCCTCAATAACCCCACTAAGAGTTCCGGGGTACAGATCTTTCCGAGTAGTCAGACGCAATGCGGTCGCTAGTTTTGGGGCACTTATTTCAGGGTTACTTATTACCTTTCTCATAAGTAGTCTCGTCTGTCTCTGATTCAGCTTCTGTAGACATCCCATTTTTGGCAAAAATTCGATTCTGTCTTCTTCTCTATATCGACTGATTTTGCTTTTAACAAAATGTATATTCAATTTCTGTACACGTAAGAGTTTAGCATAGTGAAAGATCACAAGCTATCGCTACTCAAATATTGCGTTGTTTTCTTTGTGTCGCCTTTGAATTTATGCTACACCACAACAATATTTAAGCATAGGTTGGTCAGTAAAAGTAATGGAGGCTGCGAACCTCGCCTTTTTAAAAATGTTTAGGCGGATGAATACAAACATAACTATGAGTGACCGAATATTAAAGTGATACATGTACCTAACTGTTATCTTTGTTGTAAGAAGCACAAGTGGCGGATTTATTTAATCTGTTAGTGTTTTAAATACAATTAAACTTTGTTTCCGACTTCTTCGGTTTGTTTCTGAAACCTCAGTTATACCTCCCCAACAGTTTGGATTTAGACAGCATCATTCTAGTACTCACCAGCTCCTGAAACTTACTGAACATATTACCCGTAGCTTTGACACCAAAGGGCATACTGTGGCAGCATTCCTAGATTTCACTCAGGCATTTGATGGAGTGTGGCACGACGGCCTCCTTTATAAACTACATGACCTAGGTCTTCCGCTCTACTTATTTAGCTTGATTACTAGCTATCTTCAGGAACGCCAATTTTCTGTGCGTCTTAGTACAACGCATTCCTCCCCCCGTACTATTTTAGCTGGCGTGACCCAGGGTAGCGCCCTTGCGCCTCTTCTTTACAGTCTATATACTGCTGACATGCCTGAACTTCCTCCAACAAGTACCGCGCTGTTTGCTGACGATACAGTCATCTTTATCTCGCACTTCTGTATTGAAACTGCCGTTGCAACCCTACAATCTTCCCTGGACATTTTCCTGCACTGGTTATCTCGCTGGCGTATCGCACTTAATCCAAGCAAATGTCTTCTTGCTTTTCACCTTGCACAAGCCTACTGCTCCCGCAAATATACGACTCTATAACACTGAAGTCCCCTGGTTACCTTCTGATTGTGCAGTCAAATATCTTGGCATCCATCTCGATCGTCGGCTGACATGGAGTACACATATCAAAAGCAAACTAAATCAAGCCTATGCTCATCTTCACAAGTTGTATCCCATCCTCAAACGCAAATCCTCTTTACAAGTCGAATATACGCTGCTACTATACAAGAGTATTCTAAGACCACTTGTTCTATATGCCAATCCTGTATGGGGATGTGCTTCACCTACTCATATTCACCAACTCCAGGTATTTCAAACCAGGATATTACGATTGTCTGTGGTACATTTCGAATGCACAGCTACATAGGGAATTGGACATAGTCAGCATTAATGAGTACATGTCTACAACGACAAGCAGATTCTTTGCCCACCTTCCTTATGTATCAGGCGCTTTATTCTTCCAACTTGGACGTCGCCTTGATGCTGCACCAAGACTGAAGGTACGCTTGCCACAGGACATTTTATTTCTATAATGTTTATTTATTCTGTAATGAAGAAGTTATTTAATTTATACTCAAACTAATCAGGCCAGTTTGCTTGAGGACTCTAATATGAGTATCCTCTTTCCCTGTATACTTTAATTTTATTATGTATATATTGTATATATAGCTCCGCAATTTGTGTAGCACCAACTGTGCTGAGCAATTGAAATAAAAATTCAACAAAAAAAACTTTGTTTAATAACACTTCATAATTTCAAGTAACTCACCTTTATGCACGAAAGTCTCATATGTCGAATATTTTGGTGAGTACCTGTATGTTAAGAAACACGTTTACACCAGAATCACGATCATTTCGTTATAATAAATACAAGAAGAGTATAGAAAACCGAATCGATAGTCGTATATTTAAAAGAGAGTCGCTATATACAGTATGCGCCAAAATACACAATACTGGAAATTATGTTACTCTTATTGTCATCACCTTATGTATCGAAATGATAGGGCAGATGTTCAAAATTGCTCCATTGCGCTGTATGCAGTGTTCATAACGATCACAGATTTTCCAACATATTCCGGAACACAGGTTGCTGCAGAGTCCCGAAGAATGAGACGATCTTCTGACGTAATGCAGGCAATTTTGGGTGGATCTGGATAGTTGAAAACTTTCTCCTTTTTGAGCTAGAATCAGGGGAATTTGGCGAAGTTTAGGGTAGGGAGAAGTATTATCTCGTAGCAACATCAATCAGCGTTAAGAAATTCCCATCCAGTAAAGCTCTAGGTGCATCCGACGCTATCTAGAATAGTTTTATATAAAGGATAAATATTTTAAAGCTTCGAGCAAATATATTTACATTCCGCGAGTGGCGCGTAAATTACTGAAAACTCGATGACATCCGGGTAACTCGACGCCGACATAAAAGTGTAGAAGACCTTCTTGTTCAAGAACCCTTAGTAAAGCCCAGATTCCCTCTCCAAACTCAGCATCTGCTCCCTCGCAATTCGCAGTGACACAGATACCGAGGCGGATCCAGAGATAATACCGCTTCCTCAGCCACAACATCGAGGAGTACGACGAAGGCAACGGATCATCGCTTCGAAGCCCGACGGAGCGAAGGACCTTCGAAAAAACGTGACAAACATTATGCAAAACTCCTTTCAAATGAAGTTGGCTTCACATGCTATTCTAAGAAAATTGGTGATATACATTTTTTCTTATGCAAACATGTATCTTAAAATATACGGTACTTCAATCAAATTCGTCAAAGCTGTTTTGAGAAACTCACAAATTCTGAAAAGTCTTCCGTGCAAAGGGTACTTTGGCATGAGGAAATTTGAAAATCTCTTGTCACATATTTGAAACATGCCGAGCTCAATGACACACACACACACACACACACACACACACACACACACACACACACACACACACACACACACACACACACACACACACACACCACACGCGCGGACCCTTTTTGGACAGCTCTTCCGTTTCTAAACGTTTTGAAGGAGCCTCGAAACATGTATTTCTCATAAAAATTCGAGAGCAATTTTGGGTGGAGTCCAATATTTCCTCTACTTGCTTGTACAATAATAATAATAATAATAATAATAATAATAATAATAATAATAATAATAATAATAATAATAATAATAATAATAATAATAATAATAATAATAATAATAATAATAATAATAATAATAATAATAATAATAATAATAATAATAATAATAATAATAATAATAATAATAATAATAATAATAATAATAATAATAATAATAATAATAATAATAATAATAATAATAATAATAATAATAATAATAATAATAATAATAATAATAATAATAATAATAATAATAATAATAATAATAATAATAATAATAACTTTTTTTACGTCCTCCAACGTTAAGTCATATCGGACGATGAATGCAATGGTTGAAATGATGCTCAAATGTATTCGGGGTCCATGGAGCTTAGAGTTACCCGACATTCGTCTTTAAGGATAAGGGAAAACCCCAGAAAAACCTCTCCAGGTAAATCACCCTGACCGATATTCGAACTCGGGAGCTCTTGAACCTGAGGCAGACACGCTACCATCTACGCTACCAAGGCGGGCATAATAATAGACTTATGTGTACCTTGAATGGCAACGGGTAGCTCTGAGGTACTCCGCGTTAGGTGTTAGTATTAGAGAAAGCAAAAATCAGTGTTACATTCACCCGACTTTCTCCATCAGTTCCGCCATTGAAGAAGAAGGAAAAAAGCTATTCTTACAAAAGCTATTTTTTACTCTTTAGTTCTTGTAAATCGATATAATATTTGTAGACGTGGATTTTGTTACATATTTCTCCGTACAACTTTCAATGCGTTAAATTTACAAAAATTGATTGCTATGCAATGGCTATCTTTGCATGACAGAAAAAATAAAAAAGAAATAAATAGTGAGGTATATCTGTCAAATGATTAACTTCAAAAGGAAACAAAGTATTTATCGTAACTTGTGAGTTTAATCAGTCTACATTTTTTGTATTTCAAGATTTTGTCTATCGCTTACGGTTTACCGGTTTGGTGTCTAAGTCACTTTTCGTTTTTGAATGTCTTTGTTCACAAGGCACGCAAGCGGACCATTTTTCTAACAGTGTTTTCTGCTTTCTCTTCTATATATAGTAATTAAGGGAAATATTGCATTCAATCCAAAAATGGCCATATCATTATTTTATCTAAAATACGTTTATTATGATCTGAATCTAAAAATAGTACTTTGAGAAAAAGATTTATGCGCGCGAATGAGTATGTGTGTGAACAGCCCAAGTTCAAAACAATTGGTTAATACTAATGTCATTACTTAAATTCACAGTCTTCTAGGGCTGCGACAGAGAGATTTTCCTGAAAATCCCTCCATCTCAGACTATTCATTAAATGGAACATATTTCGAATTTTTTTATTTTATCAAAACATTGCTCTATCAGTTTTGATTCAAATACAATATGTTTAACATATTTTTATGAGAAATAAAATCATATCTTGTATTTTTTTGAGAATCTCCTCAGAGGTCCTCTTCATTTTGGATGACTTGAGCATAACTGGTAAACCATACTAGATAGACAAATTCTTGCTACTGTATATAATTGTAAAGGAAAGTTAATAACCTTCAAAAAGAGTTATTCGAAATTCGTAATAGTAACGAGTGGATTATACAATTAAATATATTACGAAATAGAAGATATATAAAATTTTATTTCTGTCACCAAAAATCCACACCTGAGAAAAGGTCTCATGACTTTATTTAATCAAATCTTGACCTGGATCTTCAAAACAGTCGGCGTGCTTCCTATCTGCTGCGAGTGGAGAATCATTTTCGCCACACTGCATAAAAATGCAGATCTCCTTAAAACACAAATAAATTGTTTTGTAGAGTGAACAATTGCCGATATATTCCTTCTTGTTTGAATTGTTCAATAGTTAAACTTTTTAGAAAGTCGTTATTTCTTTTGTTTAATGCCCTGGCAATGCAAAGAGAATGCAATGTCACAGCTATCATAACTACTAATGCATGTCTACTGTATTCCCATATTCCCATTGTATTTATAAGGAAATATGAAGAAATTAATAATTTCTACAAACATTTACCTCGGTTAACGTGAAAGAGTATGCTTTTGTAAGAATATTTTCTACAATAATGAATAGCGAAAATAATTGAGCATAACAGCAGATTTTTCTTTAGGAACCTCCAAACGTGTATTTTCCATTGAATAGTTCCGTCATTTACTCTAAGTGCATTATGATTACTATGGAGGGGATTCGGCACTGCCACCAGTCTTGTATCTATGCCTCCAAGTAGGACATCCCCGGGAGGAAGGATAAGGCGAGAGGAGACAGAGGGCAGCTGTTCCAAGGAGTCACGACAGTATAGACGGCAGGGTCACTACATTTTACTTAGAAACCTCTCCTGGTAGGCCAGGTCAACGGATATTCTCCCGTACTGTGGTGCGAAGACGATCCCAGCAGGCGGTCCACCGACCCACCGAAGGAGGAAAGAGTCCAGTCCACCAGAGATGATATCAAATAATAATGGAGATAAACTTGAGGGAGAGGAAATTCAGCATTTGCCTGGCGACCTGGGAAAGCCCCCGAAAAAAATCCATGGTCAGGGAATCGGACCCAGACCTCCCAAACGCGGGTCACAGATGAAACTGCGTCAGCCAACCTGCTCGGTTACTGTAAGTACATACGTAGTACAGAAAATAAAAATTAAGTATAATTGCATACTCTTCTGCACTCCATATTAGTGCTAATTCCAAAAATTGTATAAGACTTCGTTGTTGAGCGATATCACCCCTTAACCTCTGAACTTTATTGGCGTTTAAAACTTTAAACAATACCATCTGAACCAAAATCATAACCAAAAATTCCTGATAGGAACATGAAACAACTACACCCCAACTTATGTTGGTGTAACGGTCTTCTTCACGAGCAGGTGCAACATGTTGGGTGTTGCTCATGTTCCTCCCATACAGCTCTGTGTGTGTGGGAGGCCTTCCTGGTTTTTGTTTGACTCACAACCGTTTTATATTTATAGCCACATTCAAATGCTTCACTCTTACTACGTGGTTTTGTTTCTTTATTCCGCTCTAACAAAAAAACAAAAAACAAAAAACAAAAACAAAAAAAGTGACTGTCTCTACTCTTGTACAAACTATTCTTAAAGCGTTTAAGTATTCCTGCATCTACTTCCTGTTAATCATGATAAAATTTTCTAGAAATTATGTTATTGGTAATTTTCTTCTAGATGCAAGGGAATATGGAAAATTTCGTTCTCTTTACATAGTCAAGAGATAAAAAAGTTAAATGTATCCCTGTCTAAGAAAGGTATAAACCGAGTGGAATGGCTCAGGCGGTTTCGTCTGTGGCCCGCCTGTAGCCGACCAACCTGAATCATGGGTTTTTTCGGGGGTTTCCCAGGTCGCTAAGCGAATGCTGGGTAGGATAATTACGTCCACGGAATTTCCTGTCCCTCCATTTCATCTCAATTATAATTTCACATCATCTCTTTTTCCGGGTAGAACTGTCGGCGGTTGTCTCGGCGTTGCATGGTAGGATGATATGCTCTTGGTAAAACTTCCTCCTCCGTGGGACGGTCTCCGTTTCCGAACCCGGTCTGGTAGGATGCCGGTTGTTCTGGCATGCCGGGGAGTTTCCATCTGGTAAAGTGTAGGGACCCTGCCCTAAGCACTGCCATGGCACATTTGGACGCCCGCCCTCTTATCCCTCTCACCTCATCCTTCCTCCCAGGAGTGCCCCAATTGGGGGCATAGGTACAACAGACTAAGTGCCAAATTTCTTCCATAACGTATTTCAGTCCAGTCCTATCATTTTTGCCCAATGTTATTTGTGTGTATTTCATCTTCAACTTATGACTCATTATTTAACTATCTTTCAAACCTTTTTAAAATATAATACTTGGCAATATGTCTCCTAATTTCTAGGTCCAAGAGAAGCACTCCCAATAAAATTGGTAAACCATCCATGGATAAAAGATAGCGGTAATTAAAGAGGGTTCCTCGCAACACGGACATAGCATCGAGCCCTTTGTGTTTTTACCGTGAACTCTGCGAGGGAGGGATACGAATGACGACGGGTTCCCTAGCCTTTGCTGTTCGAATTTATCCGGCACCGCCCAACCCGCAAGTAGTTTCCTCCCGATGTGGCATTGACGCGGGTCGCCAATGGGCAGGACTGACCGATGCCTGGGAAGAAACCTCTACATCCATCGCCCAGGTAGAGTAGCCATACTTCCATAAAGTCTCTGCATTTAATGTACCTAAGCTTAGAGGCGAGTACCATCCATCTCAATGGGAGTGGTAAGAGTTGTGAGTTGGTGCGCTACTCTAAGGGAATTGGGGAAGCTCTGTGATATCATACAAATCAACTCCTGCTTTGCTCGTGTAAGAAACAATAACAATATAACGTAATAATTTCTGTTTATGCAAGCATTGCCTCACTTCCCCGCATCCCACAACTACATAGAATTTGGTCCCATACAGTAGTTTACTCGTCTGTCAACAACACAATGACTTACGCGCATACAGATTTGCGCAAGTGAGGGCTGACGGCTCGCATACTGGAATCGCTGCCACTGCTAGGGACTTTATGGAAGTACGACTACTCTACAAAACTCTACCGGCTACTACGTCTAAATATACCTCTGTAACACCCTGGAACAGATGACGATGAAAGAAGTGATCACTGTAGGAAATGAGAGACAGGGAAGTAGTGTAGAAGAATCACTGCAACATTCGCATCTGGATTTTTATAGTAATTTACGTCCTTCAACGTTAAGTCATATCGGGCGATGAATGAATGGGTGAAATGTTGCTCAAATGAGCCCGGGATCCATAGAGCTTAGGGTTACCAGATATTCGTCTTTCAGGATAAGGGAAAACCCCGAATAAAAACCTAATCCAGGTAACTTACTCTGGCCGAGATTCAAACCTGAGCCCTCTTGAACGTCAGGCAGACACGCTACCACCACGCTACCGAGGTGGGTAACGCCTGTGGATCCAACCACGAAAAATCATAGGCGACAGTGAGCGTTGCCGGGATGGAACTTTTTTTTCTTTATTCAAAGATCGATCAGCATTACATGCTTTACAGATCCTTGCTAACTATTTGAATCTTTATGAACTATATAAGAACATGTAAGGAAAACCAAGTAGGCTCCTATGATGTACTAAACACTGTGAAACGAGGATGACACACAATAGAGAAAAAACTGATAAAAAACAAGTAATCAAAGAGATAACAAGAACAATATTCATTGTGAAACAATAATTCATAGTTTTTCAGTCAGTCACTAAGGAGGAGATCCTGTGGAAGGCGTCTCTTCAGGCGTGTGGTCTGGCGGGTTCGTACGCCGATGTCGTACATCACAGCTCCTGAAACATCTGGCAGGTTTGAGAAGAAGCGAGAGGCGATCTGACCTATGTACTAGTGAAGAGGAAGGAGACCAAGTACTCTATGCAGTTGTTAATTTCATACGTACCAAGGGGCATCCGTGGCGATGCGCAGAAATCGATTTTGCAGGACCTGTAGCCTACGGAGATGAGTTGTTAGCAGTACCCCATACCTGGGAAGCATATGTGATAAGTGGCCGGACAAGAGATTTGTAGAGAAGCATGGAGCATACAATCCCAAGAGGAGTGTGTCTATGAAGTAGCGGGCCGAGTTTTGAAAGTCGTCCTGATGCCAACGAGATGAGTCGATCAATATGGGCTCGCCAAGTAAGTTTGGTGTCCAGCATTACTCCAAGGTATTTGACGGAGGTGGTACGAGATAGCCAGGGGATTGATTCATGCTTAATATGTAATTCGGGAGAATTGGAGATGCGACGTAGGCTAAAAATCTTACCTGCGGTCTTTCGAGTGTTAAGACGTATGCGCCAAGTATCAAACCATTCAACGAGGCAGTCAAGATAGGTTTGTAGCGTGTGAATAGTTGCAGAGAGATCTGTGCGGGAATTATATAAAACAGTATCATCAGCTTATAAGGCTAGCAGGTAGGGGCCAAGTCAGGAAGATCATAGGTGTAGATACTAAATAAGATTGGGGCCAATATGGATCCCTGAGGAACACCTGCTGTAATGTGACGCTGAGACGACTCCGTACCACCAATGCGAACAGTAAATGTGCGATCTGTTAGAAAACTACAAATGGTAGTGAGCAGATATTGTGAAAGGCCAATGCTAGAGAGTTTGAAGATTAACCCCTCATGCCAAACTTTATCAAAGGCCTGTGCTACGTCGAGAAACAGGGTGGGATGGAACTCTGAAATTTCTAAATTAGAGTCACACGCGTTACAGAGACTTGCATAAGTCAATCAGTGGGTACTTTTGAAAAAGCTCTGCGTTTGCTCCAGACACTCCAGCAGAACTACTAATAGCAAACTTATTATTACCTATAATCTAATCGTGTTGGCCAATATTTTTTCTTATCTTGTTCATATTCTTCAAGTTTCCATCACACAACTCTTTAATGTGTGCTGAATTTGCTCAATATGTTCTAATTTATTTTTAAAAAGCATATAAAACCTTTAAAAACGGCATGATCAAATTGCCAACTGTTCGCAAAGTCCTTGTCGGTATCAAATCCAAATATTAGTTGTTTTTATGTATATCTTCTCTTCATTTACTTCACATAATAGGCTCAGGTTTTGATATAACAACCTGTCAGAATTCTCATCTGGTCAAACATGCATTCTCGCCCACTCTTGAACTCTTAGATTAGAACTTTTCTAAGATATCTAACACCGCTTTACCGTCCTTCATAAAAGCGTCATCTTCCCTAAAAAGGGAGGAATCGTCGAATATTATCTAATCTATTATTGAGAGGCTTGTCTGAAATACCCAAGGCACTACGGATTAAACTGTCCTCCACAAAGCATTTCCAACTATATTATCTTGTTTTTCGTAGAAGTTCTCTGAATTCTCTTTTCTTTCGCCGATAAATGTCCAACCTGAAATGCAGCTCCACCCTCAAAGTCGATTGACATAATTTTCGCACTCTATATATCGCATCGGAATCTCTGCACCCGTTCATTCCACGGACCTTTATCGACTGCCTGCATTTTTTATGATTCTTGGGTTTACGTAGCGAAAGCTATATTTTCAACTATGAAGTTTGTATCAGGCATTACAAAATAGTCCAATTAGTACCTCTAATCTTAGGTTTCCATTAGAAAGTTTTATTGACCATCCCTAATCTGTAATGTAACAATGTTACTACTAGTGAGGTTATGTAACATTAACCAATCATACGTATTAGCAGAATTTACACCCTCACTCCAGTATCATATACAGGATGTTATTGAACTACACCGAAATATTCTCAGAGCAAGTGGAGATATCTTAAGTTATTTGAGATAGGAGACTTATGGCCTGTTGGTTCAAATGTGAAATTTACCGCTATAAGTTTCTGAAGTGCCAGTATGCACTGATAACACTTGAGTGCACAGCACATGAAAATGAAGAGACCTGTTGGAGCACTCCCTCTGGCGCAATGGTTATGACTTTAGCTTTCGCCTCAAAAGTTAAGAGTTCGAGCCTCCTAAATATTTATGTCTTTTTATTTTTTTATTTTTTTTTATTTTATCTAAGCTTTCAATTCTTCTGTAAATGTATTCATTTTCCGGGGTTATTTCAGCTTGCCAGTTCAATTAAGTACAATTCTTTCTAACAAAGGTTGAATCCCTCTTAATTCTTTCACATAGTGTACGTCTAAATGGGATGGGTGCTTTAAAGGGTGAACAAGTTCATATAAAATAAAAAGGTAACGCAACTCTTTACGTCAGGTTTATAGGAACTGCTCGAATGGCGCTTGTACTGGCCTTCCGGAGAGTTTCCAACTGGTCAATTCTAGGGATCCTGCCCTCTGCACTGTCGTAGCTCTTTATAACGGTTTACCTTTGTTTTGACCTCCGTCCGCTCTATAGCATAGTCCAGTCCACCATTATAAGGTCCTCCTTTTTAATATGTTTAGGATATCAAAACCCCGCCCTAGTGATGAACTAGATAATTAAAGAAATTACAAAAAAATTAAAGAAAGTAGGGGCAGTTTCTTGCTACCTCATTATCGTCTCTTCTCCCGTTTTCTTCGTTTGTTTTGTTTCTAAACACGGAGTCCGATCGTAAAGAAGTTCACCTTAATTTAGCCGACAACATAAACGAACTGAAAATAAAGACTGTTACTATCTTCTCTGGAAAGTTCTTTTGATGAACCGGGAGAATGTGTTTCTGATGAACTACTCTGGTGTAAAAGAATTAGTTTTTATATAATAAGGTAAGAGTTGGGTGTATTTACTTAAGTATTTTTGTTTTCTAGTATAACATGTTATGTTTCGTGTTATTTAGGTTTATGTACATAAATTGAGGTATATGTATATATAACTGTAACATGAGAACATGTTTCACACACGAGATTGCAAAACTAGGTTAAGAAAAAATAGTTTTAGTTTATGCATGTTACAGAGGCTGACAATTTCTCATACATAACAAGTGAGAAACGCATCCTGTTGGTATAAAATTAGACTGACATCATAACTTCTAATGTCGTAAACTGTGGTACTGACGCCACAGACAACTCGTTGACTGTAAGTTATTTAACGCTAGCTTTCAATCATTTCTATTTTGAAACTCTCTTACATTCACTGAAATGTATATTTCCGGATTCTAAAGAGGGTAGGAATTTCAACAAGGGATCTTAAAGTTTAGGCTGTCCACTGGTTCACAGAAGCAATCTAAACTAAGCAGTCTGTAGCTTTATGCCTCACGAAACAGTCACAAGATACACCTTAAAATATGTACAATTAAATATTCCTCTCAAATTGCACATATTCAACATCACTACTTTCAGATCAGTTATCTATTATTCGTTGCAGCTTCATTTTTCTTTTTGTTTCGACAACTTGCATTCAATATATAAACGGTGGGAAATAGTCGATAAAGCTTTAGCTGAGGTTTCAGAACTTGGCAACCTTACACTGTTTGACGAAACAGCTGTTTACCAAAATACAGTTTTAACACCTGGTACCCTAGTTAAATAAGATTATAATCTTATCGTTGTAGCTGAAACCGGCCCTATTAAAATCATAGCTACACAGCTAGATACTACATGACGAGTAATATCACTTCTTTAAGAAAATTATCTGAAATGTATTCTGACAAGCAATTACCTAATTCTCAATGTATAGACCACGAGATTCTATGGTCTGGAACCAACGTTCAGAGAGGTTTATATCCCATGATGCTACTAATCATTGTTTCACATAAGCTTGTCCCGTATCTCTAAACGGCCAAGTGATCGTATCACCTCTCACTGGCTGCTTTTGTAGTATAGACTGTTGTGCGGTAAAAGTTAGTTCGTTATTTAACATGGTGATATATCGTTATATGTTGAAACAGAATTGTAAGATTTATATTTTCCTAACTGTTTGAATTAAATATATTGCGCAACAGAGTTGATTTATCTGAAATGCATGTTAATCCTTGAACGAAGTAAAGAGGAAGTTCCTTTGCTCTCAGCCCGTCTTTCATATGACACGATAGCACGTGATTAAGCGGTATTGGTGACATATTTGTTTGTATGACTTTTATCACTGACCTTGTTTTGAACTGGATTAGTCAGATATCGTGATTCGAATGTGTGCTGTGTCGAGTGCGAGAGCTAAATTATTTTATTGATCGTTTATTGCGCGTGTACTTGTTATATGCATAATGGCAGAGTCTACCGCCAGTTTTTCGCTGAAGCAACGCAAGGGAAAACGTTTACAAAGCGGCGAAAAAAGAATTGTGGTGCATGTGTTTAAGGCACTCACAGAGAAGAATCCGTCTTTGTCAGTGAGAGAAGTCGAACAGCTGTGCTCTGAACTTACAGGTGTGAGTGTTAGATGCGTAGGACATCGCGACATGAAATTGAGACAACAGGAAAACTTAGCACTCCAGGGGCGATATTGCTGTGTGGCGAAGACGTTATTTAAGGACAATCAGACTGCACCGGGATACAAATCGCAAAATATTCTACCTTGACGAGACTTGAGTGAATGAAGGACACACGACAAGTATGACGTGTCAGACTTTTAAGACTGAAAGACAAGCATTTTTGCAAGGTATGTGCACTAGTTTTAAAAAAAAATCCCTGTGGAAAAGGCCGAAGGCCTTTCATTATAAACTTGTTTCAGTTTCATTGCTCATTCATTCAGTTTCAACTTGCTCAATTTCATTATAAACTTCATTATTTTTGGCATGCCTTCATATTCTTATTTGTACGACTTTATCTATCTTCCTGGCAATTATTATGACGTTTACTGCAGGTTATAAATGTGACGGGAAGGCACCGCCTATGCCTATGGCACGAAAGAATTAGCCAATTAGGATGGAGGAAAAGTAGCTGCACGCGAAGTGATACATTTCAGCGGGGCAAGGTTATATGAAACAGAGGTTAGTCTCTGGTTTTTGATACGAAGAATTCGGACAACCACTTGCACTGCTTCAATGTTGTCAAAATTTCTTCCACGTAGAAAATGAGCCATGCATCGAAAAATGATAATCTGATGGTACGAGATCAAGGCTGTATGCTGGTTGTGGTAGCAGTTCGATTCCTCCCAATTTATGAATTTTTGCCATGGTTGTTTTTGCAGTATGGGGTGATACATTGTCCTGTTGCAATAGAACTCTATTTAGGTTAACTCCGTCTCAAAATATCATGAACTCGTTCCAGTTGGTGGGAGTAAAAATACACATCAATCACCCGCCCGTTTGGAACAAACTCCCAATGAATCACACCTTCAAAATTCCACACGACACACAAAATTACTTCAGGACCGGAAGTTTTTTTTTATTGTAAGATGACTCTGGTAGTTTGACGGGGATTAAGCACTTCGTGGCATCCGGGTTTTGGTAATATACCCATTTTCATCACAATTGACAATTTCCCTGACAAATATATCATCCATTGGATTACAAATAAACTGACGACAGATATCCACTCTACGTTCAGCCTGTTGAGGTGTCAGTTCATGAGGTACAGATCTCGCTAATAACCGATGAAGTTGGGCGCCCTTATACACAACATCAGGTATAGATCTACAGCTTCTGTATGATTTTCCAAATGTTAATGTGGCGATGATTGTATCTTTTGATGCCCCAAGTTCTTCTGAAAGACCACAGTTTTTCTTTTTTCTTTTTCTTTCTTTTCTTTTCTTTTTTTTTTGCGAATTTTCTCGCAAAACTTGGCATGTATCCTCAATATTCCATACTTCAGGTCTTCCAAAACGTGGTAAATCTTTAATATTTTCGTCTGCATTGTTGAAATGTTGGAGTCATCATTATGCCACAGACTCACTAACGACATCTTCTCCTACCACTTCACATTTCTTCGAGCTGCGGCATGGGCTTTATAACCTTGTGTCCAGTAGTGTTTTAGAAGAACTTTTAAGTTCAGACTTTGTTATCTCCATTTCGTGATTATTTATTAACAGTTGAAGACTGATACATGCTCACAATATATGCAATACTAGCCATGGCATCCTGTAAATAGCATTGTGAAACGAAAGAAATCCAATAAATTTTCCAAAACACCAAAATTAAAAACCAACTTTACTTATGGGAGTTCCTAATATTATGCTGAAACTTGAAATATAGTATTACCACTTGATATTAAAAGTCTATACAAATTCAAGAATGCAATTAAAAAGATGAAATAAAAAATTGTTTGGGTACTACTAATTGAAGTAAGATCTATAAAAATTCAAATTAAATGAATTATCAAGAAAGAAGTTTTGTAAATAAACGTTATTTATATCTTCAATGACTCATTCAAATTAACTATGAATATTTCCTACTCTTGGCTGAAAATTACATACAGTAGTGTAATTTCTTGCCATACCTGTCTGTCTCATTAAATTGCTACTTTACTTGTAATTAATTTAATTTGATCATATTAGAGAATGTTTTATTAGTTGGTAAGTTAATTCCTTATTGAAAATGCTCTTCGTGTGAGACAGATTTGTTTGAGGAATTCGTTCCTTTCTCATTCGGTGTTAATGGTAAACTTATTGTATAATATTTTATTTATGTAAATATTTGTTATCAATAAAGAGTGCAAGCACGACTTTCCTCCCACAATGTTTTTCCTTTTTTTTCGTTGGATTCAAGTGATTTCAAAAAAATACATGTCTTCAAATAGCGAAAGTAAATAATTGTGCGTAACTGTAACAGCAAGTTGCTCTTGGTCCGCTGTCACCATGACTCGGGATTTTTCGAATCAAGTTGTGGTTGCGTTTTGTTTCCAAACTTGCTATGCGACAAAATGATGCCCCTACTCTCCTGTGTCCTTTGGATCTAATATTAGTTACTAAGGTATGGATATGTAATCGCAGCAACCATCTTGCTTCAGCTTCCATGATGCAAATGATTACATGTTCCAAAATGGCATCATGACAATTGCATTTGGTTATATTCAAGATAATCTCGAGCTTCAAATCAGGTGAAAAGACAGTTAGACACCGACGTTTCGGGAGCATACATCAGTGCCACCATCAGGTTGATGAATGAATAAAGAGATGTTACTAAACACTATAATAACATAGCAAACAAAAAATAAATGATAAAACAATACCAATGCTCGAATCCCTAAACAAAAGACTGTAGTAAATGAAATACTAGGTCAGGAGATGACGTGGGTGTAAAAAACTAGTTAGATCATAGAAAACTGACCACTAAATTTGACGTTCATGCTGTATATATATATGTATGTATGTATGTATGTGTGTGTGAGTGTGTGTGTGTGTGTGTGTGTGTGTGTGTTTCTTGAACCGATTGATTTCCATAGAGGCAACTTTCCGGAAAATGTAAATGTAATGTGTAGTGTTTAACGCCCGCTTTTACTACATACGGCACCGTAGGTGATGACACTGATCATACATGAGATGAAGATAGAGCACCGGTGGAATAAGATGGCGGGGAAACTGGAGGACCCGGAGAAAACCCGCCCCAGCGCCGTGTTGTCCACCACAAACCTCACTTTGCTGTCGCCTGGGATGGAACCCGGGCCGCCTTGGTGAGAGCCAAGCGGTCTAACCACTGAGCCACAGCGCGGCCCAACTTTCCGGAGTCGACCATCGTGGCATTATGCAGCAGCTAGTGGGGGCGGAGGGTTAAGGAGTCTTTGGCCATTTCCTCTGAGAGGACCGCGCTTAATCGTGATGCGGAATTTCAGTTCAGCTCCTATTGGAAGCCGGTTTAAAAATGGAAATCAAGCGCCTCAAAAAGCACACTTATACAGCTTGAAACTTCAAATTAAGCAGTCCATGTTTTTTATGACCTAACTAGTTTTCTACAACCACGCCATCTGCTAACCTAGTATTTGAAAGTTATTTTAGCTTCAATTTTATTTAAAATCAATTTTCATTGTATTGGATAGAATACGAAGTTTAATATAACAAGTGAAAATGTGAAAGTAATCTGATACTTAGAAGAAAAGAAAACTGAATATTAATCATATTTTAATAATAACAAAATTAATTTAAATTTAGAGGAAATATTATTTTGAGTGTTAAAAAGCGTGAAAGGGGGATTTGAAAGAAAATTATAAAAATATTATTTAATATTATAACGAACATAATTATAATTAGATGTGACGTGGACCAATAGAAAAATATTGAATTGCTATAGCTACGACAGAACCATTAGCACGAAACTGGTTAAAGCTGGCATCTTTCTTCTGCACTTAACCGTCGTAAAGGACGTGTGTGCGTGTGTGCGCGCTCGCGAGTGTGTCTGTGAATGTCCGTTGGTCTGCAGAAACTGACGCGGTGCATAAAATATAGCGAAAACTACATAATTGTCTTTAATTTTATATAATATCGATGTTCACCAAAGTTATTAGCTATTTGTTTATTTGATTTGTTTAATAGTTCAACCAAATTAAAAAAAAATTAAAAAGGAAAGTATTAAAACTGATTTCATCTTCATACAAATCCGCCATCACTCTTCATCTGCGACCGCACTGTGAATTGGATCCCATGTTAAAAAAATAGCAGCCAAGGTAAGTTCCAGAAGCCAGTTTCGAGAAAATCAACGTGATGCTACGAGAACTTCACTTCCACAGAACTTCCGCCTCGGTAGCGTAGATGGCAGCATGTCTGCCTCACGTTCAAGAAGTCCCGAGTTCGAATCTCGGTCAGGGTGAGTTACCTGGATAAGGTTTTTTCCGGGGCTTTCCCTTATCCTTCAAGACGAATGTCGGGTAACTCTAAGCTCCATGGACCCTGGACTCATTTGAGCACCATTTCACCCAATTCATTCACCGTCCGATATAACTTAACGTTTGGGCGGACGTAAATTACAAAAACAAAAAACAGCAGTACATATAAAATATTGTTTCATATTTAATTTACTACAAACAGTCTTTTGTTCAGGGATTCGAGTATTTGTAGTGTTTTGTCGTTGTTAATTATTCTTATCTCATTTTAGTCTTTAATAACATTTATTTCTTTATTCATTCATCATCCTCATTATGGGACAGATGTACGCTCCCAAAATGTCGGTGTCTAATCTCCTTTTCACTTGGCTTGAAGCCGGATAATATCTTGAATATGTTCGTCACCAGGAAAGTTTCAGGCCTTATTGCCTTAAGTTCTATATCGCCAGAGGTTAACAGTGTAATTCATTTGTTTGGTCAGGAGTTTTCTGGTGAGAGTCTACTGGAACTCGGAAATAGGAACGGTTCCAAGGTCTCCCATCGTATAAAGCGATCTGCTTCCTGCAAACAATACTGTAGCGTTAGTCCAAAGTTGGAGGGTTGGTATTTTGGAAAGGTGCAACAAATGACATATCCCCGCCTCGGTAGTGTGGTGGTAGCGTGTCGGCCTCACGTTCAAGAGGTCCCGAGTTCGAATCTCGGTCAGGGTGAGTTACCTGGATACGGTTTTTCCGGGGGTTTCCCTTATCCTGAAAGACGATTGTCGGGTAACTCTAAGCTGCATAGACCCCGGACTCATTTGAGCATCATTTAACTCATTCCATTCATCGTCCGATATGACTAAACGTTGGAGGACGTAAATTACACAAAAAAATGACAAATGCATATTAGAACCGCTCATTATGTCTTCTCCCTCTTCTGGTAGTTAATGAATTTCAGTCTTAATTGCAGAAGCAATAAACACTTTACAGAAACCTTATATAAACCACATACATTAATGGAAATTAATTCTTCTTTCCCACTAGCCGTGTGTAGGACGCACTATGAAAGGTTAGAGCCAGACTGAAAAATTCAATGCCATAGCCGGGATTTGAACCACGGATCTTCTGGTTTCCGTCCAGCCGCTCTAACCATTTGAGCTACTATGGCCAACGTGCCAACATTACATTACATTCTCCAACTGACTCGTGTTTTTCCCGGTAAACCACTAGGAGTTCTCATAAACACATGAGACAACTACCTTAATGGTGACTTACTACATGTAAGTACTTTAAGGCCTGGGCTTTATAGTTTGGACCACTATTAGGTACAATTACGTTGGCCATAGTAGCTAAATGGTTAGAGTGGCTAGACGGAAACCAGAAGATCCGTGGTTCAAATCCCGGCTATGGCATTGAATTTTTCAGTCTGGCTCTACCCTTTCACATACATTAAGTTTACTAGGGAGGGGATTCGGCACTGCGACAGACTTTATCTATTTTATCTATGCCCCAAGTGGAGCATCCCCGGAAGAAAGCATGAGGCGAGAGGAGGCAAGGGCGGGCGTCCAAGGAACCACGACAATGCTACACTTTACTTGGATATCTCCCCCCGTAGGCCAGGACAACGGACATTCGGAAGCGGTCCCAGCAGGCGGTTCGGAGACCGGCAACCGACTTACCGGAGGAGGAAATGCTTCACTCTGAGCATATCATCTTGCCATGCACCGCCGAGACACCCGCCGACACTTCTAAACTGAAAGAGACCACCAGATGTGAGATTATGTGAAATTATAATAGAGATGTAATGAAAGGACAGGGAATTCGCCAGGCATTCGCCTGACGACCCGAAAAATCCCGGAAGAAACCTATGGGTCAGGCAAGCCTATCACAGGAATCGAACCCGGACATTCCGAATGCGGGCCACAGACGAAACCGCCTTAGCCATCCCGCTCGATAACCTATATGCATAGTCACCGATATTATATTTACAACATAGTATGTAGACATGAAAATAATCTTTAAAAGGTGATTCGTTGCATTTCACATAACTTTCTGTACCCATATTTCAAACAAACCCAACAAACTAATGCTTACAAAATACTATTTGTCTACTTCATGATAAACATTTACAGAAATTGTACTTTATGTATTTCTTTGTAGATTCAGTGGGCATAGTGATAATCAAATCGTTTAACAGCTGTTGCATGATATTTGCCTTCACTTTTAAAAGCAAGAATGAAAATAAAAATAGTGTTCTTCCCATATTACTCTAAATGCTATTTTAATTATTCAAAATTTTCTATATTTAAATAGTTAAAATATATTCTATTTAAGGTATTTTCATGACAAATAAAATTTATCTTGAATTTTCCAATAATAAGCAAACTGTGAAGCACTTTTGCATAATGATTTGTAAGAGACGACAAAATCTACCGCAAAAAAATCTAGATCTTTTAAAGTACACAATTTATCATACACTTGTGTTTTGGTTAACTATTTCCTAGGTATTTGTCGTTATTGGTTCGAATGTTCAACTACTCAACTGGGAATTTTTCACCCCTGGTGGTCTTTATTTGGATGAAGTAAAATAAGGTTTTGTAAGAACAGGTCGTACAAGAGCGAGATGCTTTTTGTCGTTAAAGACGAATGCACGCCACTGTACACGCTAAAGACCACGTATTTGACGATGACGCAGCACCGTCATAATCGTCTTATCTCAGAGTAAATAATAGTAAAGTAAAAGGTAAATACTGTTACGAAAACATTGACAGATAACACCACGGAAATCAGCTGATGCAAGCCGCCTCAACAATAAAAACAAAAGAAATAACTTTGTTTCAATACCAATTCAAGAGATAGCACCACTGATAAGGCTACATAAGTCAAGTGAATAAGACGCAATAAAAGTTACACAACTCACAATTACTCTCTGTTTCTTGTTCCAAAGGAAATAAGAATAGAATCAAGATAAATACAGCGCTGCAAATACTGAAGACAACAGATCAACAGCAATATGCATTTTATAATAAAGAAGCAGCCAGAATGCAGCATTTTGCAAATAAATTAGACATGGACTGCAATCTTCGGTTAATAGAAAAGCCAAGCCATTCTGTTCACCAAACACCGCCTTCCCGCCAACTCCCCCACATTCACCTATTTTGGACAAAGGATTCGGTGGGAGAATTCAATCAAATACTTGGGAGTCAAGCTGGATAAGGGCTTAACTTTTCGGGAGCACGTCAGGGAGCTAGCACAGCGGTCGTGTGGTGCCTCGGCATCGCTATACCCTGTGTGGCGATCCACGATGTCTTTCCCCAAAGTTGCCTCTCTTTTTTCTCTGGTCCTCCCTGTCATGCTCTACGCGTGTGAAGTCTGGGGCATGGCCGCAGGCACGAATCTGGTACTGCTCCAGCGTGCACAGATTAAATGTCTTCGGGTTATTTATTCTGTTTGCAGAAGGTTCCCCGTGAGATTACTTTACGAGGCTTCATCCCTCCGCTATGTGGAGGATGAAATTAGGCGCCGGGCCTCCAAATTTTACGAGAGTTTGCCTCAACACCAGAGCGCCCTAGTCAGGTCCCTTGAGGACTGTTCCACGTGAGCGTCGCTTAAAGCGGTACCGGCTACCCTGCATGGCTTGCGGACACTACCGGTAACCATAAGACCCCCATTCCTGTCTAAACAAAAATTTTAATCACCCAAAATTCTTGACTGGATACTTAAATTCTGCTTATTCTCTCCTAGTTGAGTAACTTATCCACCAGCGGTGCACGATGGCCGTAGCACCCTAATCTTCAGTCCTCGAGGAGCAACAGGCTACCTCCTTTCTTCCCATCTACATAATTTTCACCCGATATCCTGCAACACCCACATCCCGCCACTGCGTGGTTAAGCTCTTTCCAGAGCAGGTACACGATTTGACCCCCTACGGGCTGTTCCACAGCCTGCCAACATGCTCAAAAAATCTTCGGTTAATGAGGACAACTGATTGTCTTCAGCTTAGGATAATAATTGTGGTTTCTTCAGCAAGGGTAGTAAATGACGAAACCTACATTTTATGTCTTTTTGTGAGCATTAAAAACATTAGTAAACGTTATCCGAAAATGTTTTATTTTGGATTTCAGAAGCATAATTGACGCATACATATGTAATGAGCTAACTTGAGAGAGAAAATCTCATTTTTTACGATACTTGTTTCCACAAATTTTAACCACAAACGAGGGTGGGTCAAAAAGTAATGCCTTCTATCATTTTTTCTTAAATAAGTAAGTTGTGTGAAAACTTTGAATTCGGCGCAATTCCTCAAACCTTCTTCTCCAATCCCCTGCAGTAGTAACTCCCTAAGTCAACAGGTGGCATCACTGCATCCTCTTGCAAAATGGCTGACATCGACATTCGTATTAGACAACGTTCTGTGATTGAATTTTTGACTGCGGAAGGTGAAACGCCAATTCGCATTCACGAAAGGCTAAAAAATGTGTGTGGTGATGCAACGGTGGATGTCAGCAATATTAGACGATCGGTTCGTCACTGTAACGAAGCTGAAGGGTGAACACCATTGGCAGATGAAAAGCGAAGCGGCAGGCCGGTGACTGCAGTGACTCCATGCAACATTCAGCGAATCAATGACATCATTCGTGATGATCGCCGGGTAACAACAGGTGAATTGTGTCGCATTACCTCCCTCAGTAATGGCAGTCTGGTGACGATTATTCAAAAATTGGGTTACTCAAAAGTTTGTCCACGATGGGTACCAAGAATGTTAACCGCCCAAAACAAAGAAACAAGGAAAACAATAGCCTCCGAGCACTTGCAGCGCTTCAATTTGGAGGGAGAGGAGTTTCTGGAAAAAATTGTTACTGGAGACGAAACGTGGGTTCATTTTTTTGAACCTGAATCAAAGATGCAGTCAATGGAATGGCATCACGCTACGTCACCGAAGGAAAAAAAATTCAAAACTCAGCGGTTGGCAGGGAAAGTTATGGCGACAGTGGCAGAGGGTGTGCTTATGATTGATTTTTTTGAGCAGGAATGCACATTAAATTCTGTCCAAAAAGCTGAAAGCAGGTCTTCGCCGAGTTCGTCCAACAAAAACTATGGCGGATGTTCTTCTTTTGCATGACAATGCAAGACCACACACCAGCCGTTACACCACTGCAGAAATTGAGAAATTGGGATGGCAATTCTTACCTCAACCCCCAACAACCCTGACCTGGCACCATCAGACTTCCATCTGTTCGGGCTACTAAAGGAAGCTCATCGTGGGATTCATTTTGAAGATGAGGAGGCTGTGAAAACGTCCGTGCGTCAATGGCTTAGGAAGCAAGAGCGTGTGTTTTACCACACGGGAATACATGCCCTAGCTAAAGGTGGACCAAAACTGTAGAAAAAGACGGAGATTATATTGAATAGTGACAAATTAATCGTTAATGTTGTAGTTTTCAAGCTATGTAAATTGGATTCAATTTTCTTGGCAATTAAAAGAGAAAAAAATTGGAAGCATTACTTTTTGACTGACCCTCGTAAATTATTTGTTAATTATAACTTATGATCATAACCTACCGAGACAATAATATATAAAGGACTGAAATATTTTAAATTCTTCAAATGATAGAATTGTTTATTTTTTTAAATAAATGTCTTAAAATGATTTATATATTATTAAGAATTTATTTGTCGAATGTAGTTCTTTACCATCAAATATTCAATTTTGTTCAAAACAAAAACATCTCTTAGGAAAAGAAATGATAAATCATTGTTTTCAATTATCTATTAATCATATGCAATTGAACACAAATTATATCCATACAAGAATTTCAAAATAGCAAATGTGCAAGAAAACAGGATTGTAACACCTAGTTTAGTCAATATAATACCACTTGTGCGAGTGTCCCAGAAGTGGTACTCTTTTTCTATTAAGTTATTTCCAGTCATTTCAGTGTGTAGGATGTAAATCTACGTGTGATCAATGTAAAGGATCAAAGAAAGAAATCTAACTAAACCTATGATTTAACAACAATATAGTAATAATGATAATGATAATGATGATGATAATAATAATAATAATAATAATAATAATAATAATAATAATAATAATAATAATAATAATAATAATAATAATAATAATAATAATAATAATAATAATAATAATAATAATAATAATAATAATAATAATAATAATAATAATAATAATAATAATAATAATAATAATAATAATAATAATAATAATAATAATAATAATAATAATAATAATAATAATAATAATAATAATAATAATAATAATAATAATAATAATAATAATAATAATAATAATAATAATAATAATAATAATAATAATAATAATAATAATAATAATAATAATAATAATAATAATAATAATAATAATAATAATAATAATAATAATAATAATAATAATAATAATAATAATAATAATAATAATAATAATAATAATAATAATAATAATAATAATAATAATAATAATAATAATAATAATAATAATAATAATAATAATAATAATAATAATAATAATAATAATAATAATAATAATAATAATAATAATAATAATAATAATAATAATAATAATAATAATAATAATAATAATAATAATAATAATAATAATAATAATAATAATAATAGGCAATATGTTTCGAAGCCATCGCCATATCACCACTGTAGTGGAACTATATAGAATAAGATTAGAGAAATTCATATTTTAAAAAGTCATGCATAATTTGTTTACGTTTATGCACTTATTTGAAAGTCCCTCTTGGTTATTTAAACGGACAAAGTGTCAAAAATGTCCTGTTTATATGAGTTTGACGGTTTCTTTTTTTTCTTCTTCTTCTTCTTCTTCTTCTTTTTCCAACGAAAAGGTCTTTAAAAATTATTCTAAATGCATTAAGAATTCAGTATTGACACTTTAGTATTTGTAGCATTTGTTTGGGTTTTATAAAACATAGTATAAAGGGAAAAATTAAATATTGAAAATATAGCGGATGAAATTAAATATCAACCAAACTGGCTCCAACATGTTGACAGAACGGATCCTCATAGATTTCGAAATTGATTAGAGGCTAGATCTGGAAGGTGCTATAAGTCGCTCACGGAGAAACAGCATTTACTCTGAGTTTAAGAAAACAGGATACGTCAAATAAATGGATATTTCACCTAAAAACGATATCGACAACGAATAACTAATTCTAAGAGTTTTTATTGGAGTCAGTTATAAGTAGGGGGCGGATTTTGCCCTATTTGTCTATTTTATTCCTGTGTTCAGAAACGGAGGCTTTTAAGTTATAAGCATGTTTCCTACAATTATTAGCCTAATTTCTTAGTTTTATTACTGCCTACAAATACCTATGTCATACGTTTGTGGCTATTCTGCTCATTAGTGCCTAAAATTGCCTTTTTGGCCAATTTATTCTGCTTGTCATTTCGTGACAACAGCTTGTGCATTTGTTAACATGCCATTTAAGTTCCCGCACTTCCTTTTCTTTTATAGTTATTATTTCACCTTTAAATAATGTATCTTTGATGCAAAAAAGCTCATCCTACTTTAAACTATATCGTATATCTGTGATGTTTTAATCTTCTAGTAAGAATATAAAACATATCTGGAGAATATTTTTAACTCGTGCTCCATTTAAATTATAATCTGTAGAGCTCAACAATATCATTTGCTGGTTTTTCCAACATTTTCAAAACATATTCTCGTACAAAAGTAGACTTAGATGTCTGAAAACGTTTCGCGGTGCACTGAAGAATGTGGGCAGTAGTGAGTGGGTGATTGAGTGAGTGAGTGAGTGAGTGAGTGAGTGAGTGAGTGAGTGAGTGAGTGAGTGAGTGAGTGAGTGAGTGAGTGAGTGAGTGAGTGAGTGAGTGAGTGAGTGGGACTTAAGGACCCTTCGACAACCACATCATTTGGGCCTAATAACAAACTAATGTTGCCGACTTCGATTATGAGAACATCCATAGTGTCACCTAATTATCGGAAAGCACGGCCAGCTAGCAGCTGGGTGGGCGGCAGAAGGCATTTAGGCCACGCCAACCCATTTATCTTGTAGCGTTCACTGAAGGGGATGGTGAGGAAAGTGTCACCGGTCACTGGCCACCTCTTTCCCCTCCCCCTGAGGCCTGGAACAGTCGGGATATTTCATCTAACCCGGAACCTTCTACATAGGTCAGTTGGTCTTATATAAGCGACGCGCCGGACTGGAGAGAGGCAGTTCTTGGCGAGCAGCTGTGAGGAGCGCCGAGTGAGTGAACGGACCGGAAGACTGTGAACGTGCATCGGAGGAGTTGTGCGTAATTGCTGTGACAGACGAACTTGTGAACTGTAATTGTGTGCGCTACGTAATTCTGTGTAATCGGCAAATGTTCCAACTGTAATTCGGTGGAAATAATGAACATTTTGAGTTTGTGCAATTGGACTTTTAATTTCACGAACCCACAAAGTCACAATAGTATATTTTTAAAAAAGAAATTATCACAAACATGAGTTCTTTTCATTATCTTTTCATACTTTGCATTGCAAATTATTTATTAAACAGAAATTGTCCACTATATAACATTTCTATCAAACCATTTTTTGCCAAGGTGTTAAAGAACATAACTATAAAACATTATATATCTAGTTGAATACCTATAGGAGAAGTTAGAATTTTATTACTCCTAATAAAACTGATATCGATTAATTATATTTCAAGAATGCAGTTCGAATCTGAATTGTAATTTGGTATATAGACATATCTTTAATTGTTAGTAAATTCCGTGTAAATATATATATATATATATGTATGTATATGTACTGCCTGCCCACCACAATAAGGCAAGCAGAGGGCCTGAAGAGGGAGAGAAGCTTGACCTGTTTATCTAGTGTATCTGTTTACAAGGAAATCAGTATATGAGAGGGCATATGAGTCTCCCATGCTGCCAGATCTAATGCTCGTTTCAGTAACTGCAGTGATAGGTATTATTGTGCTGCTCAAAAGGTTATCCTGGCTTTATCTTTGTTAATAAAACCTCTCACATAACGCACTGATTATTTTCGGAAGAATGAGAGTGGTACTGGCACGCTACTCGGACGTGTGCTAAGCACCAATGAACGTATGACTTCAGCAAATGGAATAGGCAGGAATCACAAATAACAGATAGATGTTGTATTGCATTCCCGCTAAGTGGTGTTTGACGAGCGCCAACCTAATTAATCTGTATGAAATACTATTCGCACTAAGACAAAAATTCAGATTTTGCCAAAACTGATCCATGTGGAAGGTAGAGAGTAATGTATCTAACATAACCATGAAAACCCCATATTTTTAGCTCAAACAGTTTTCCTAACACAAATAAATAAACCACTATTACCTGTATTATAACAATAAATCGCGACGTAAGCACTGTGTGAATATCATTATTGGTTGGCATGTATGCGTGTACGTATATTTGTAATTACTCAAAACTGAAACGTAAATGTTTGACATGACGTGGTAAAAGAATTACTTTGAATAACCCAATTCGAGCGAGAGGAAACAATAAATTTCCTGCTGCCCTGGCAGAACGTGTCTGGTCACATTATATTTTTGTTTATGAATGGTTCGTGATATCTTTTTTCTCTAGAGAGTTCAAAGTGTTTGGTGTGTATGCATGTACATATACTTTTAATTACTCAGAACTGAAATTTAAACTACTGACATGACGGATAAAATAATTACTGTGAATAAGTCAAGCTGTTAAATTCGAGAAAGAGCAAACACTTCATTTCCTGTTAGCCTGTGGAATGCTGTATGCTTATGTATATGAATGAATGCTGGATAAGAAGTGTTTATGTACTCTGGAGAGTTCAGATCAATATCATTCAGTTGTTCTTTACACAACAGTAGAGTAAGAGTTAAGTAGTGCAATGGCTTCTTGCGGTGAATTTGGTGGCGAGTCAAAAAGGCAGGTATTGCGAAGTCAGGCTCGAAGTATTATTTTTAAGGTGTTAACGTTCTTCAAAAGGTTTACGGAAACAGAAACTAAAAATGAGATATTGCAAAGAGTTCTTCCGTTTAAAAACTCGTAAAAATTGTATCAGCTGGATCAAATTGGAATTGAAACGGGACACGAGGTAATACGGCTCCCACCTTACCGCTGCCAATATAATCCAATTGAGTTGGTGTGGGCTCAAATAAAAAGGGGGGTTGGAAACAGAAATAATACATTTAAACTGACGTACGTTAAACGACTTGTTCACGAAGAAATTGACAAGGTAACACAACAGGAATGGGAAACCTGCGTGAGGCATGCAGAAAACCTTCAAGAAGATGATTTTAAGAAAGAAATAGCACGTGACGAGATTTTTGAACCTATAATCATAAATTTGCAAGACTCCGACGATGAAGACAGTGACAATGACGAATTGTCTCTTAACGGAAGTGATATTGACAGCGATATGGATGAGCCACTGTCAGTTCCATTGGATTAGAAAACCAGGTAATTCATAAACTATAATTATAGTTATAGTATTTCAAAATATACATAATTTGCGAAAATGCTTTTTGCAATTTTGATTTTGGCAACTGCATCATTGTGAAAGCTTGTAAAATATAATTTGTTTACCCTTACGTCTGCGCCAAGCAGACCTGCATGTTGTGAGTGTGTGAGAGAGAGGGAAATATAAAGGGAGTGGGGTAGCAAGCTGGCAACGCTGAGTGTGATACGGCATCTGATTGGCTGGATTCCAGAACTCTTCCTATTTGAAACCCATAATAAAATCCATATCATATCCGGAGGGCGAGCATAAACACAGTAAAAGTGATATTTACACATTCCTCTGCCTTGCCTTCTTGTGCTGGGCAGACAGTATCTCTAATACTTCAATAATGGACTTTCATACTTCGGCATATCTTCATGCCTAATATGAAAATTACTTAGACATTTATCAACGTTAACGTAAGGTTTATAGAAGCTGTAGTATATGGGATACATGCTCACCTTTTGTTCCCTAATTAAGGATCAAACGTTATATAAAGTTTCAATTTATCACACGTTTATCCCTTGGTCCCGGTACCAATTTTTGGGGCAAGTTCTCTATACCTTTAAGATGGACAACATCGAGGAAGTGGTATCGATCGATACCCCTTGGAAGGAGTCTGCAGCAGCTCTAGCTCGCTTTCCGTGCCTGGCGGGTAGAGGAGACGGAGGGGAAGCGAGCGGCGAGATCAAAGCTCCCGCCACAATGCCCAGTTTTAGACAAGTGGCAAGGAAAAAATATAAGAATAGCCATTAAACGTCGGGTCGCGGAAGCTATTCACCTCGCTTTAAGACAAATACAAAGAATTCTGCAGCGACAAAACTCTCGCTCCAATTTCTCGCTCGACATTAATGTAGAATGGAGACGTATAATGAAGTGGATACAGCCCAGTGAAGTTTATAGCAGTAAACAGAAGTCTCTCGCTCTTTCAGGTTGAGCGACCTTAACTTACTTCGTGAGCAAATGAACGTCGCCAAGTCAAGCGCAATCACAGAGTTTAAAGGAGCAGCAGAGTATATCAGTTTAAATTTACAAAACAAGCAACTGAAAATGTTCAAACAAGGAATAGCTTTAAAACATTTACATGATTTTTTTTTCTTCAAAATGTTCCCCTTTAACGTTTCTGCAATCAATAAAATCAGTTCTTAAGACAATGATACCACTCTTCCTGAAATATTTCTGAAACCAGATTTTTATAATGTTCCACTGAAAAAGAGACTCTATGCATTTTAACTTTAATGCGAACAAATTCAACTTAGAATCAACTTCATACTAGACGTAGCTTACGCATAGATCTAACAATCATACATATATACATACTAATTTTACATGTAAAAATAATGCATGACTAACGCTATCTTAGCGACCACCACTAACTTTAATGGCACGTTCTACCCTCTCAAGGTAGACAATACATTAACTAAGAACTATAAACTAATGCAAATAAAGTAGTATAACTCATACATGACTATTTCCTCTATCATTGAGGATGCAGCCACTATGTTAGGACGGTGTTTCCTATTGGAAACGACACTACACCCAACCACATCCATCACCACGAATCCGCGAGGGCATATTCAGGGCTTCGGCCATGCTTATGTCCTAGCATCCCATCTTACCTCGGTTAGGCCATACGACCAACCTCTACCTACACGCTCTCCATGAATCCGCAGGTGCACATAGCGGTACTGCTGGAATTCCTCACCTGACTTCCCTCCGGTGGAGGTTTTTTAGTGGGTAGTACCTTCGGGTGAAGCTCTCACTCCCGGCTGCACCATCCCAGTACAGTCGGGGTTAGTCCATAAATGGATTTTTCCTCCACTTGAAAAAAAAAAAAAAAACGTTTTTATCCGCCACCGTAGCGTAGACGGTAGCGTGTCTGCCTCACGTTCAAGAGGTCCCGATTTGGAACTTCTCCAGGGTGAGCTATCTGTATAAGGATTTTCCGGTTTCCCTTATCCTGAAGGATGAATATGTGGTAACTCTAAGCTCAAAGAACCCTGAGCTCGTTTGAGCATCATTTCATTCATCGTCTGCTATGACTTAACGTTGGAGGAATTAAATAAAAATGACACTTTTCACAAACCTAAAACACGTGTGGTAAACAGACGCTTGTGTATCAGCTAGAATAACGATACCTCTACCTTAGAAGTATGATGCTATAATACGAATATGGCCCGTTTTAGAAAGGATAAAAACAATAGCAATAATTTTCTTACTACCACTATTAATTAATCCGATTTTTGTAAGATTTGGTTCAGTTCGAAAGAGCCATTGAGGCAATTGACTTTTCTTTTCAGGATTGTAACGATAAATCCGGTAATTATATTCCAAACGAAATACTAAATGCATATTTTGAATTTTCAGAGCCTCTTTGCAACATTTAATATGTTGTTTTTGATCGGGAGTCAGTTTATGTGCAATCCATCGACTACTAACGTCTAACTGTTGATGTTAAGTATTTTGGATTTGACTCATTCCAATGTCCAATGCCACTAGAAATAGTCTGAAATAGTTTAAATTAATATGCATAATTTCTTCCTTCTAGTATTTAAAATATTTTTGTCAAAATTGTATATTTTTATGTATAACTCTAACCCTAATATACCACTGTGTAAAATAGGGTTCAATAAATCTGGATAAATAAAACAAATGCCGCTGGAATAAATTCCCAAGATGCCCTTATATCTTCTTCAACCATTGCTCCTACAACGGCAATATTTTCATGAAGACAGCAATTCTTGGGCGACACAATGAATATTTTGAATTCGATGTGCCACCTATAAATTGTTGCTTAAGAACGGAATTTCTTCGTCAAATGCATTTATAAGTCAATATGTTTATGCGTTAATGACGATATAAATTCGCAAAAAAAAAAAAAAAAAAATCATAGCCTGGAAACGCTGTCTAGTTAAATTTATTTTTAAGTGAATGCAACATCTTTAAATAATGATATTAACAAACTTTAAATGTAAATCGAACAAACTACACGGCAATTAACTCCAAAACATTAAAAGGAGGTTTTTGTTTGTTTTCAGAAACATGGCAGTTTAATAGAGTCAACATGAAAAATTCAATACCATGGCCGGGATTTGAACCACGGATCTCCTGGTTTCCATCCAGTCGCTCTTAACCTTTGAGTTACCATGGCCAACGTGCCATCCTGACATTAAATTCTCCAGTTGACTCGTATCAAAAACCTTAGCCTATATACGACTAGTGTGGAGAAATTATTAATTTCCATCAATTAAGTAAAATAATAAGAGTTAAATGATGAATCCTGGGACTCAAGTACTTACGATAGTAAGTCGCCACAAACGGTGTATCTCGGATGCGAGAGACCTTAGTGGTTTGCCAGGGAAATATACGAGTCAAATGGAGAATTAAATGTCAGGACGGCACGTTGGCCATGGTAGCTCAAAGGTTAAGAGCGACTGGACGGAAACCAGGAGATCCGTGGTTCAAATTTTTCATGTTGACTCTATCCATCAGGAACCTTAGCCTATATACGGCTAGTGTGGAGAAATGATTAATTTCCATCAATTAACTAAGATGGCAGTTTAAGCTTTCAGTGTCACCCACGTAAGTGAAACTTTTACATTTTACTTTAGTAATATATGCTTTTGACATTTTTGAAGCCATACAAAAATGACTATCGTATATACATATGTAATTGCGATATTTTCAGTTTTCAAGTTATTAATTGTTAATTACTTATTTGAACTGTGAACCAGACGGCCCCATACGTTGAAAAAACTTACTTCATTTTAGCTCAAACAACGTTTAAGGAAAAAGTGAGAAGTCAATTGTTTATTAGTGTTATAGTTTTGGAGAAGGAAACTGTAAGCTTACGATAAACAATATTTTTCTCTAATATTAGTGTACGGATTATATATTCTAATTAATATCCCCTAATTATAACCAATAAAGTAAAATTACCCAGCATTTTTACGAGTATACATGTAGCATTGGACGTTAAAAAAATAAAGGAGACAACAAAAACTGCATTATGTTTTGTACACCTAGACACATAGAAGAAGAAAAAAAGAAACGGAGAAGTGAGAAACCATATAAAAATTATGTAAAATTATTTCTACTCATTTCTAACAGACACCAAATACGTATCAGAAACTATATAATTATTCTAGTAATATACCTATACACAATAAAATTGATGGTTTCAAGGATTTGGCCGTACTCTCATATATATGTACATATAAATATCTGGGATAGCTGTGTAATCATCAGGGTTAGGATTTTTAGGTACGCACGTTTTTTCTTAAGGTAAACTAATTTTAATCTTAGGACGAATACAACAATGTGAATTTTTTTTTCTAGTTGCGTAAAGATCCATTCTTTCGCGCAACCTTCCCATTTTTTTGTGTCCTTTATCCTTGTTTCACCAAACCATGCTCATAATCTTTTATGCCCATATTTTCTTTTAACTTTCACTCCATTTTATTCCATTATTAAAATTAGATATAGTATAATATAAGAATCCATGATGTAACTGCACGAATTGGGCCTGAACCTGCATATCCGAAAGCCGGTCTCACGTCCACATACGCAAGACAGAGATAGACGATCATTCAACCCATACGGAGAGTTGTGGTCAGTATTTTGGCACCCCCAGCCGGAAAGTTGGCATTCTTTCACCACTTGCAGGTCCTCAACTTCCTCATGATGCTGAATGGGTACCGGTCCTATATCCGGGATTTGAAACGTTAAAATACCAATGTATTTAGTTCATTTAATTAAATAAAGAATACGAAGTGAAGGTAAAGCACGCCCCTAAAAGTGGGTTCGAGCCCAGGTGAATTCCGTGGCAGCGAACCAGAGTAGAACGCTCCGCCCATTAGGTCACGGCGCAGGACTTCTATATGACTATATAAAATATTTAAATTTCAGTTAACGCCTTCTCAGACTGCGGTAAACGTGCGAATTATAAGCCAATCTACTTTAGCAAACACCGCGCGGGACTTAAGAAGCACAGCTGTAATAATAGAAAATAATTATAAATCTGTATATATAACGCTTTCAATGTGTTGGATAGTACAACTCGAAAGTTGTACGAATTGTTTTGACCACGTGTAGTGATCCTCACCGATGGTGGCTCAATCTAAATCAATCTGAAGGTCGGCTTATCCATCCCAATGTCAGGTAAAAAATTACTTTAATACTTCATCTCCAATTGTGTAGAAGTAACTCAAAAGTTAAGGCAGTATAATTAGTTTAAAATAATGCAGGATTAATTACAAATCTACGTCCATTAAACGATGTATGTGGTATTAAAGTATTATGTTTTAAAATCCTCAACCATTCCAACATACTACACCACGGCGCAGGACACAAAGCACCTTTTAGTTCTGCGAAATCCATAACCAGTAATTCAAACTATCCATTGTTACATTAATCGATAGAAGATCTTGACTTAATTATTGTGATTTTGTTGCCCGCCTCGGTAGCGTAGATGGTAGCCTCACGTTCAAGAGGTCCCGAGTTCGAATTTCGGTCAGGGTGAGCTACCTGGATAAGGTTTTTTCAGGGTTTTTCCTTATCCTAAGAGACGAATGTTGGGTAACTCTAAAGCTCCATGGACCCCGGGCTCATTTGAGCATCATTTCACCCTTTCCATTCATCGTCCGATATGACTTAACGTTGGACGACGTAAATTACAACAATAACAAAAATTGTGATTTTGTCCTGCTCCTATTGGCACTTTACTAAGTTCTCCCTATCACCTCAGTCTTTTGATTTAGATCAGCTGTCGTCGTGACTTCACTTAGTTCATATTGTTACTTCAGTAAAGTGAACTAGTTCAAATTTCCTATCACTTCATGTTCATTACGACATAGCGGAGTAATGAAATGCGGACGATGTAGGCTCTTCTTATGTCCATCTTCACACTGAGGAGTCGAACACAAGATCTCGCAGAACCAACACTAGTCATAATTGCCGTCTCTTGCAGGACCGCACTTCGTGTCTCATCAGAAACATATTCGCTACTGATTCGTGAACGCGGTAGTTTATACAGCACTGGAACTTTCAATGGAGCATACTAGTATGGTCTCGAAGCAAGAAGAAGAGCAACTTCCAGAAGATTTTGATTATCTGTCGAATGCGCTTCTGGTGTTGACGCTGGGCAACAGCGCTACCTAAGGTAACTGTATCCCATATGGCCTGCTACTCAATATGGCCTAGTAGCCATTTCTTGGTAACTATGATTGTAATCTGCTAGATTGCTGCTCATTCACATTTGGTAAGCTATTTCAATTATCTCTGTGTTACACACAGTGTGCAGTGACTAACAGCCATTTCACAGTTGAGATTCGTTTGTTTGCCGCCCAAGTGTTATTATTTTATGCAGGTAAGCTTGTTGTGTTACTGATACATTAGAATTTTTCTACAAACGTGTTACCGTGTCAAATACTTCATGTAACTATCCTGTTTTAAATTATATAATAACTTTTATGAATGCAACAACCTTTGTGTAGCTATATGTGTGAAATGAGGAACCAACATGGCCTATTAGGTCATACTGAGTATACATTTTAGCCATAGCAGGCCATATTGGGTATAGACTTTTACTGATAACTTTTTTTGTTTATTTTCTGTAGTAATGATTTCAAATCACGATAAGATACGCGGTCGATGGAGCCTAGATGACCTAACAAAAGCTGTGGAAGCCATCAGTAAGACAAAAATGTCGGACTATCAAGCAGAAAAAGAATTTGCTATTCTACGAAGAACTTTCCGTAGGTATGTCAAATCTGGATGTAACATCAAAGAAAAATTGGGGCAAATGTTTACTTTGTCTGAAGAACAAACGAGTGAACTCTGTGCACGTATAATGAGGTTGGCAGAAGTGGGATATCCAATAAGTACAAACATTTTAAGATTATGTGTCTACAGATACTGCTAGAAAAATAATATTACTCTTAAATTTTCAGATGTTAAACAGATTGCAAGCCGCAAGTGGGCAAGGAAACTTATATCAGAAAATCCCGAACTCTTAATCCATCTAGGACACAGAAGTTAAACAAAGTAGTTGTTCAAGACCATTTTCAAAAGGTTAAAACTCTTCTTGAAGAAATTGGTATGTTCGGAAATCCTGAAGGACTTTTTAACATTGGATGAGAAAGGTTGCGGACTGAATTTACACAAAGAACCATGGGTACTCGCAAAAAAGGAGGCACGCAGAGTACACATAATTTGCAATGAACATAGAGAAAATGTAACTGTTGTCTTGTGCAATTGCAACAGGAGCGGCTATTAAAAAAAAAAAAAAAAAACTAAAATGTCTGTCACATAGGGAATCTCAGTATATAATGAATTCCTGTAGTTCCTAAGTGGAGCATAGGGCCTTCTGAACCGCGCAAACCCTAGGCCTGCAGGCAATGGGTTGAGAATCAGAAATGTCCTTATCAGAGATTCCAGGATGGGGGATCAGCCTATAGCCGGAGGTGAAAGTTAAGTTTATATTATTTGGTGATAATAAACATAATGCATACTCTAAATCACATTTCCTTAGTTTCATTAGTGTCCATTATTTTAAATGTACTACTAACAGAAATTAAATAGGCCATATTGGGAATATAGTGCACTCAATATGCCCAAAACTAATCTTTTTGTATATTTGTTATTGTGGCTTGTGTAATCATTTTAGTTGTTCCACATCATAATATTACATGCCTAGTTTGATAAACTTTATATTTTAAGCAAACGCAATAATTTATTGCCACTCAGAAAAATGTAGAAAGTAATTAATTATCCTTAGGTAGACCATATGGGGTACAGTTAGCTTATTTATTTTTATATCCCGGTTCCAACCTCCCGATAATCGTGGACCATAGCCAGTGTGTCAGAGTTATTGTGATTTTGTCCAGCATGAAAAATGGTAACAATAGAAATATAATGATTATTTTATTTTATTCAGTATCGTAATATTTAATTGTTAATATAATTGGCTCGTTTTAATCTGTTTATGTCTGTACAAATATTTTAAACATTCTCAGATTTCTTTCAGTAGTTATAACCTCATTAACGCACATGGCCTTGCGTTGTTGAAACTGCAAACAGCTGCCGACAATGAACAACGTTGCATACAGTAGTGTTTGCATTTCCTGCAGCAGACAATGTGCCACTAATTTGAGTTTATAGAAGCACAAATTTGGGATCTTTGTTGTGATTTCCCAATGCTAGTATTCAATCCCGGACCTAAAAGTCAATGGATCACTGCATTATTGTTTCACAGAAGAAAAGATTAACCAAACTAAATGAATTATTGTGTTGCAAACTATATCAATATATTATGTGCGGTAACAAATTAAATATTGGCATAACCTTAGCTAAAACTTAACTCAACCCAAGCAGAAATGGAACAATCTATGCTCTCACTACGAAATCAAGTTTCAAGTGATTTATGATTCGATATTAACTTCAGTTTTTGTATCCGTCTATAATTATTGCTTTCGTGGATTATTTTCACTGCAGAAATTAAATATTTATAAGCATGCTTTTTAAATATACTTCAACCACGTTTTTACAGTAGTAAGGAAAATATTTTAATAATAGCTCTTGCTTTCTAACAAGAGAGATGTATGTAGGTTTTCGGAAAAATGCTCTCAAAAAATTAGACGTCGTCGTGATTTCGTGTTTTTGTTTCAGTTATAGAGTAGAACAAAAGAAGCCTCACACGTACTTGGTATACAATGTTCAGTAGATTCACATACACTAGTTGTAGTAATCGTGCACGTCTTCCACAGAATTACGCAGGTTGTGCTTTTTAAATTATAAAAATACTGTAAACCATTGCAGACACAACTCAAAGCCATGTTTTGCCCACTCTATATAATTAATAGCAGCATCAAAGAGCCAAAAAAACTATATCCAGACCGCACTTTGTGCTATACATATGAATTATCAAGCTGAAATACATTTTCTTGACAGCTGACGCTTGAAGTAGAGGTTTTATTCAATATAAGCCTCTCATACTAGACGTTGAAGTTGCATGAACTTGTAATGCAATAAAGTAGGGATGGACTATTATTGCCTATTTCTGTATTACCCTCTTTAGCCAAGATGGTGGAAAAAGTAATTTATTCTAGAATCGTTATTTCCCTTGACAGCTTTCACCTCATATCAGACTGCAAAAATGGATTTGTCCATGGAAAATCTACCATATCCGCAGCTTCAACATTTCTTGAGTACATAATTGATAGCATTGGTGCAAGTAATTTTGCAGCTGGGGTTTTATTAGATCTATCAAAAGCTTTCGATTGTGTCGATACAAAAATTGTATTAAATAAACTTGAACGTATTGGACTCAGAGGTCTAAGTAATAACCTGATACAATCCTACATGACTAACAGAACACAATATGTACAACTGAAATGTAAACAAGGTAACTTTATTTCAAAACCTGTAGAGGTACAATCTGGCGTGCCCCAGGGGTCTATTTTGGGGCCTTTGTTTATTCTGTATATTAACGACATAAAACTGTGGTACAGGGTTTAACTGTGGTAGCTTTAAGTTTTCATGCAGACGATGCCACACTGGGTTTCAGCAACAGCAACTTACTAAATCTAGAAATCGATGCAAATTTGACCTCCAATATCGTAGCACAGTATTTTAATGATATCAGGCTGTGTACTAATGCACAGACGTCCTTTCGAACTTCAGCTTAATATAGGCAATAGTCTAGTCCAGTGTGTAAAAAGTGTAAATGTTTTAGGTTTTATCCTTGATGACAAGTTAACTTGGAACAACCGCATTGAAAAACTAGAAAGTAAATTAAGCTCAGGACTTTTTGTGTTGCGATATTTAGCCAATTTTCTCTCAGTAGATACTAGTATATTTTCCATTAATATATTTACACATTTTTTATGGCATCGAGCTGTGGGGACACACTTCCATGTTAAACTTTAACAGAATTTTTTCCCTACAGAGAAGAGCTATCAGATACCTGGCAAAAATAACACGTACGAGTTCATGCAGGCCGTATTTTAAACAATTAAACATACTCGTCCCTATTTGTTTATTCTGCGGACAACACCTTTTGTACATAACAGGAATATAACCTCCACAAATTCCGATGTCCACACATACGAAACACGGGGAAAGAATAACTATATAGTTAAAGGTCACAGGCTAAACCTTTTTGAACATAAGGCCCAATACTTTGGTCCAAAACTCTTAATAAGCTTCCGGAAAGCCTAAAAAATACTGTGTGAGCTGCTAAGTTTAAACTGACTAAATTCTTGTTAAGCAGAGCCTATTGCAGTATAGATGAATATTTTGATGACAACTTCGATGATTTTGTGCGTATATATGCGTGTGTGTGAGTGAGAGAGAGAGAGAGAGAGAGAGAGAGAGAGAGAGAGAGAGAGAGAGAGAGAGAGAGAGAGAGAGAAGATGAATTACAATTTTTTGACATTGCTAATCGTTTACTTTTAAGAGAGAGTATATATTACAAATGACATGGCTTAATTGTGTTCAAACACTGCATTAAGGTGCAATATATATGAATATGAATATACTGTTATAACCAGATATAGGAAATTTTAGACACTTGGGTTCAAGTTATCTGGTCTCAAACCATTTATCACTACACAGAAGGTAATACAAAGAAGCACTGACACAGAAGTATAGCTGTACTACTGTACAGTTACTACTATAACCCTAGTATTCATAAGTTGTTGTTAAAAATTTCCTATGCTTTCAGACATCAGACTTTGTATGCGATCTCTTGAAATTTAGAGGCAGAGCATACGACTTTCTAGATTTATAAAAAACAAATCCTTAATATTACATATCCTGAGCTTAAATTTTACATAAGCGCTGCTCGTTATACGAGGTGGAAATCCCAGTATCACGCTGCAACACATTGTTTTTCTAATTTCTTCTCGTAATTTAATGCGAAGATGATATGAAGACTGCTTTTCCATTTGCACCTTTTTAATTTCACGAGGAGAACAGAGTGCAAAATCAAATACATCATCAGTTTTAATGAGTGTTTAATGTTATATTGCTTTTTCAAATTAGAAAGAAACTGGCCCAGTCACGTTTCAGTTTTGTTTGGTTGGAAACAAAGAACATAATTAACTAATATTTGGCAGTTAAATACCAAAAGATTGGTACATACCGAAGCATAGAACCCGGACCACTTCTAGACATTGCAGCATGGTCACTGTGGGCCGTTGAACTGCCAGAAAAATGTTTAACCACAGATTTCTCCTTCCACAGTAATTTCTATAATATTACCGTAAAGAAACAACTCGAGGCCTGTCTTGACAACTTAACAGCTGGTAGGAATGGTTATTCAAACCGCAAGATCGGATTCATTGTGGGCTAGTTTTAATTGGTTTGTTGGTTGCCCTTGTTGCCTCTCATACTGCAACTTGGTGAAATACTGACGGCCACGCTCCCCGGGATATTGTACCAGCAACCTCGGATACACAGTGCTTCCAACAAAGCTGAGGGAGGGATGAAGGTGAGACTAGAAGTGCAACAGGTTCCAGGCTACGGCATACACTAACAAGGAGGACGTTCTTAACGATTCCGAAGTGACACAAATCCCTACGCCGGCTAGCCCACACTTAGTCACCCAAAACCCTGTGATTCTGGGAATACTCCCAGGAAGGAAGGGATCCCAGTTTTCCATAGCGCAAGTACATACCACTCTATCGCAACATACCAATCCCTCTCTTGGCCTTACAATCCTGAAGTAGATGAACGATAATAACAGGGACAGAAAATGATGGAGAATGCTGTCGGGACTGTAAACTCAAGTACATAAAACGTTCAAAATAAGCTCGTCCTATACCACTTCTTTTATATTTTGAGTTGACAGATTACCAGATACTCCAATATTTTTACAGTTTGTACCAACCCAATAGTGAACAGAGAATCCATGAGAATAGGTTTCCTAGATCCTATTCAACGGGATTATATGAACTAAAAATCGAAGTGTGCACTCGTATGATTTTCTCTACTCATTGTTGAGTAGAGTTCCTACTTGAGCAAAACATTTGAAAATACAAAGCAATAACAAAGAATATTACGGAAATTTTATATTTACAAAACACATAAATCGTTTTCTTCTCGAGATCTAAATGTTTAACAAAATCTTAAGTTTTACCACTTTCTTATACAAAACTCACCCAGAGAAAAAAGGAGGATTTCACAGACAATTCTCAGAAAACTCAGATATACATTTTATTTGTTGTAAAACAATTTAACATATTGCATTTTAATCAAAATCGTTAGAACTATTTTTAACAAAATAAAATTTTGAAATACATTTAGTAGAGGTTAGTTTGCGGTAGCGGAACTTTCAGGAACATTGGAAGTACCAACTTTGTTATTTAAATGAACATTCGTTTTTCAGTTGCTGTTCACACACATAGGTACGCACGCACGCAACACATGCAGAGACATTTTTTAGAATATTCTTTATTTGAATTTAAGAGAGATCAAAACATTTACTTCCAGTGAAATCTCCGTAGCGAATTTTGGGTGGAGTGCTATCTACTTTGTATGTGGTAAGCAAAGTAAAAATGAATGTAAATGAAAAATCAATCATTTTCCAGTTTTTGAGCACTATAGCATTAATGACACCTTGTTTCAAAATGCAGGAAAGGGTTTTAACTATATGTATTTGTCTCTGCCAAAAGACGAACTGCAGAATGGATATTTCAGCATGAACATACAAAGTTTTACACATAAATAAAATTAAATTGCTTGTTACAGGTAGGCAACAACCAAATATCCATAAGATACTGACTACTTATACTCAAAGAACAGCAGTTCAAAAAACCTACAATTTTATATTCTTTTTAAACCAATGTCAATAAACTGTACAACCTAGAAAGTAGGTAATTATTCAACTAAATGGTCTGTATGTAAGTTACTATAGCATATGGTACAGGAAGGTACCTGTGCAACTATGACCACAATCGAAGATAAACTTGAAATAAATGCGACGTTAAATCCCACTTATATAGTAGAATTCTCAGTGCAATTGTTATTTCAGTTTAAAATATCAGCCCAACATTTTTCCCTGACTCTTTTCCACGTTTTTTTTTTTTTTCTAGAAATACTAAGTATAAAAGAGTTTAAAGAAACTTTTTGGATACATTGTTTCAAATTTTGCTGAAATCATTACAAAACCACTTCTTAGATAAATCATTCCTTTCAATTTTCAAATCAACTGGTTTTGAGAAAAAACAAATGTCTGGCATTGAAATTAGTAGTAGAGTAATAGTAAACGTAGAAGTAGCAATAAAATTAATTTATCCACAAGAAGAATTGCATCAAGGAGTCAAACATAATTACCTATATCGCAAGCATTATTCAATATGTATCAATAGCTGCAATATTGACGAAGCTCTAAAATATTGGAAATATTGGAAAAATTAGTTTTAATTTTTTAATAAACAGATGGATTCTAAAACAATTCTATTCACTGACAGTCAGATTGTTTTAGAAGAAACAAAAAAATGGGTTGCAAAGAAGTGCAAATAATCCGTAAGATATAGTGGAGACATCATTTAGTGATTTCAATAGCCAAAACGTCAATAGCTTTAAGGAGAGGGGTCCTTTATTTTTCTTAATTTACGTCCTCCAACGTTAAGTCATATCGGACGATGAATGAAATGGGTGAAATGATGCTCAAATGAGTCCGGAGTCCATAGAGCTTAGAGCTACCCGACATTCGTCTTTGAGGATAAGGGAAAACCCCGTATAAACCTTATCCAGATAACTCACCTGACCGAGATTCGAACTCGGGACCTCTTGAACGTGAGGCAAGGGGTGGGAATGGATAAGTATTACTTATAAGAAATAAATAACAGAACAAGTCTCTAGTTTTAAATATTTAAATTTTAAGGTATTATACAACAGAATATGAATATAAATATGTAACTAAACAAATTAAGTCAAATAATGAAACAAAAAGAATATTAAACAATAAGATGTCAAAACCAGCAGAAGTGAAATTGTATAAATTAATGACAATACCAATACCACCATATGAAAGTAAAATTTGGACAATAAACAGCGGAGATGAAATACAAGTGCGTTAGTAGGTTTTATCCTTTAGTCAAACACAAAAATAAAGATTGCAAGCGGTTGAAACACATAGACAGAGCTGAAATATAAAAAAATAAATCATAAAATAATTAGTATCAATTAATATTAAGAATGAGAGAAGAAGGAAGACTTAAAGATCTCAGGTGCGCAGAAAGATAAACTGTATTCCTATACAAATTACTCTTACAAAGACCTATTTCCCCATCTAATTCAAGTAATTAAAATATACATTTGCGGAAATTATCTTATTGCTAATTTCCCCGTAGGTGCAAGGGGAATATGGGATAGAATACAAGTGGGCTTCAAGTGATAGTCAAATCTTTAAAAAGGTGGTCGCTTTGAAATTCAGTTCTCCTTGCGTGACCAAAAGATAAAAAATGAATAACGACTTTCCACTTGAGAAAAGTGCAAGTATTTAAAAATTCAGACAAATAGCAATGAATTTGTCGGATATGTTTCATTCCACAAAAGTAATTCATTTGACATTAATTGCAAGTTTTAATGAGGTTCAACTAACTTTTGTTTAGTAAGAATTTGTCTCTTACAGCTTACCAGTTGTACAAAAGCCATTCATAACGAACGTCCCTTATGAGTACATTCCTAAAAAAATTGTAATACACATTTCATCTGGCACAAAAATATCTTATACAAGTGTTATTTTAGTCAAAATATTTTGAATAATTTTTTTCATAAAATCAAAATGCTTAAAAAGTAAGCCATGTAAATAGTATTTTGTATTGGGGTATTTTGTTTAAAATCGTTGTGTCGTGTCCTTGGAAGATACTGAGCTTATATACTAGCTTTCGTTTTTTAGTTAAGCTGTCCACACACACAAACACACACACAAGCAAGGGCTTTTTCTCTTTCTTTAAGTTTTAGGTGGTCGCTAAACATATACAGATACTCCAAAAAGTACTCGTCTAATCATAGTACATAGAATATAACAAGCACAATCAGAAAAATATAGATAAGCAACGAACAATAACTATTTCCTCAGATCGGCTGATATCTAGATTTAAAAATAAAACACAGTTTGGGTTCATATATTGCTTAATTAGTGAACAGCTCCACGTTTTTTAAAATCATGTCCCATTTGATGTCCCAAGTATTCGTCTAGTAAGCAAGAGCCGAGGTATAGTGCCTCGCTGACACACACCCGTTACCTTTTCTTATGAAGTTGTGTTCAACTCTGTTTTCAAAGCCGTTGACTGCTATTTAAGTAAAATGGGTCGGAAACGTCGTGAAGCTGCAAAAGAAGAGAGAGAAATTTGCATCAAGTTATTTAAAACGGAAAATCTATTTAAGAAATTGGAGAAACCATTGAAAGACCTACCAGTACAGTGAATACTATTTATTATATGCAGGTTTGTTCAGAACAAAACTTACGAAAAACAATCAAGAAACGGTCATCCTGCAGTCTATCCGAGATGGAGAAACGACAGTTACTTAGAGAAGTAACTCCAAAATTTGCGACTGCAGTTCAAACACACACACAGTAAAGTCCGCTTCAGCTCCAAATATAAGAAACGTGCTTTATTAAGCTGAGTATGGAGGCCGAATAGCTCATAGAAAACCAAACATCAGTAAAATCAACAGAAAGAAGCGAGCTCCTTTCGCAAAAGTATACAGAATGTTACAAAAAGGTACGGCCAAACTTTCAGGAAACATTCGTCACACACAAAGAAAGAAAATATGTTATGTGGACATGTGACCGGAAACGCTAAATTTCCATGTTATAGCTCATTTTAGTATTTCTCTTAAAATGTAAATTGAAATCATTCGTGCAGACAAATGTCAACATACCCATTGTGGTTCATGCACGATGGAGCTCCTGCACATTTCAGTCGAAGTGTTCGTACGCTTCTCAACAACAGATTCGGTGACCAATAGATTGGTAGAGGCGGACCAATTCCATGGCCTCCACGCTCTCCTGACCTCAACCCTCTTGACTTTCATTTATGGGGGCATTTGAAAGCTCTTGTCTACACAACCCAGGTACCAAATGTAGAGACTCTTCGTGCTCGTATTGTGGGCGGCTGTGATACAATACGCCATTCTCCAGGGCTGCATCAGCACATCAGGGATTCCATGCGACGGAGGATGGATGCATGTAACCTGGCTAACGGAGGACATTTTGAACATTTCCTGTAATAAAGTGTTTGAAGTCACGCTGGTACGTTCTGTTGTCGTGTGTTTCCATTCCATGATTAATGTGATTTGAAGAGAAGTAATAAAATGAGCTCTAACATGGAAATTAAGCGTTTCCGGACACATGTCCGCATAACATATTTTCTCTTTGTGTGTGAGGAATGTTTCCTGAAAGTTTGGTCGTACCTTTTTGTAACATTCTGTATAAATACGATGGGTTTGATTTCTGGAAGAAGGTCGTATTTACTGGCGAGAGTCAATTTGAGCTCTTTAAGTCAAAAGAGCGAGTAAGTGTGGAAAAAAAAAAGAATTGTGAGCTTGAGGACAAAAACAAAACAGCTTCAGTTAAACATGGAGGCGCTTCAGTACTTGTCTGGGGCTGCATGAGTGCAAATGGTGTGGGGATTTGTGTTTTATTGATGGAATTATGAACCATAAGGTTTATATAAACATCCTAAAAACACGCCTGTCCAGCAGTGTGAATAATATGGGTCTTTCTGAGGATTATATTTTTACACAAGATAATGATCCAAAACACACAGCTCTAGCTGCAAGGCTATGGTTGTTGTATAATACTCCACGATGGATGACGACACCACCGCAATCCCCAGACATGAATCCAATAGAGAATTTGTGAAGTATACTGGACAAAAATATTAGGAATCATCAGATATCTAATGTAAAGGTTCTAAAGAACGCTCTACTAGAGGAAAATTACTGTGAAAACAACACAATTTCTGGCGAAATCCATGCCAAGGAGTTTGCAAGAGATTATAAAGAGAATGGAGGGCCTACTAAGGACTAACCGTAACATTCTACACCATTTTCAGAATGCAGACAAATACTTATTTTGCATCTTATACTGCATATCTTTAATTTTGAATGTTTAACTATGTTTATATGAATATATACTATATGTTTCTTTATTGTATTCTCTTTTTCACTAATCAATAAATAAGACAGTGTCCCTGATGATTTTCTATTATCCATACATCCTTAAACATAAACTCATGCATTCTACGAATTCTTTTTGAAGTAACTGTATTTCCAGGGAACAATCGATATCGAATTTCTGTAAGGAATACAATACTTCTACTTACTAGACGTAGTAGAGAGAGTAAAGTATTATATAAGTACGTATATCCCTAGATACCGACAACTAGAAATATAAACAATAAGACGAGGGATATGTTTAGCTGAGAGCGTAACAGTTCGAGAAGCCTTTCCTTGTGGAAAAGCAAGAACAAAAAAGGTAAAGCATTGTTCCCGCCACATAACGGCGCACCTGAAATTTAACGTTATTCCTAACCCAAAACTTGTTAACTGTCTCCAAGGGTTCACGGAAGGACACACCACATTGGACACCAGGTGGAGAACCTGCCTGTCCTTGAGGATGTTTTGTGCTCGGCAGGTGCTTCCCTTATCCTCGGCAAACATTACCCGCATCTCGACGGGGTCATTCAGGTACATGCATACCGCATTACTTACAAGGGCTTTCAGGGATGTTGGCCGGTATCTTGCCTGTCTCACCCCCTGGTGTCAAGAGGCGAGGGGTTGGACAATAATGTCTACTCAGACTCTCCAAGGCTAGCAGAGTGTCTGACATGGACATAGCATTATTGTATTTACACTCTCTTGCATTCCCTATTTTCACAATAAATTCTTATTTTCAAGTGGAAAATTGTGATATTTATCGATTAGATGAATAATTTAAATATAATAAAGTAAACAAGAGTGGAGCATCACCTCTGTCTTTCATTGTAGACTTAGATTTTCAAAATAGTACAACATAACAATTATAAGGAAGGAGAAAAAACCGATGTTATCATTAGAAAATAAAAATAAAAAGCTGTTTCGACATGGTCCATTATCTGACATCGTTTAACCAAAGAACGACCCGTGGGCCAAAACCATCGCACTATCTGTTTTATTTTGACAATTTATTAGGAATAGAACATAGAATTGTATAAGCAAAAAGGAAATATCATTCGGGTTGAATAAAAACTCGTGTAACTAAAGGTTTAAAATCTTATAAAAATGTACATTTAAAAAAAAGGTGCTCATACTTTTATTTATTACAAACTTCAAAGAACTATATAAAAGTGTACATTGTAATGACCTACTGAAGGAAAAATACAGGGAAATTAATTTGGTTGAACTTTACAGTTGTCTGCCGAACCAACCTTTAAAAGACTTTGCGCGAAGATTAACATCGCAGCAATATATCTGTAAGGATATCTTCAAAAATTAAGTGTCTAAAACCTAAATATGGTCTGAATAATGAACATTTAGAGTCCGTTCTGATGATAGACTGCTATTAACGTCAAATATTTCACCTATGAGTTACATTGTCGTGAGGGCATTAATAAAAGATTAATCATTTGTTAAGCCTTTAATAGCATTAGTTATTAATATGTAAGTGTGTAATGAAGTACAATAAAACAATGTGTGTGAAAACTAATCCGATTTGTGCTCCTCGTTCTTGCGAGTTTATTGTTCCTAATTCTTATTTATTTGGTTCGTACGCTGATTCATTCTCTCTGTGTTAATCTTGGCCCATTATGAAAAGTTTTGTAACCCCTGATCTAAGACATCCACCTACATCCACGTTCTATGCGTTGCCCATCCCAACCCCAGTTCTTTTCCCATATATTATTTTTCCTATATCTCTTCTTCGGTTTTATTATTTACAGGGCATAATGTATTTAATGGAAGAAGTATGCAATTATTATCTTATTTACTATGTATGAATACAAATAAAACAACTCATAACTGTTTGATCATACAACGTTGTTCAATTTTTCCATATTTTTATAAATATATTAATAGGCGATGTTTTTTTCTGAATGTGGTGTTTTCTCCTTATTTCTAAAGTATTTCAGGCACATACATGTACCCAACTGAACAACTTTATTCTCTGTATAATGATGTAGCACTTATAAAAAGAGCCTGTGCGTGCGCGTGTGTATGTGTGTGTGTATGTGTGTGTGTGTGTGTGTGTGTGTGTGTGTGTGTGTGTGTGTGTGTGTGTGTGTGTGTGTGTGTGTGTGTGTATGTGTTAATCCCAAAAAGCAACTCAGTTAATTTTAAAACTCATTCACCAGTGAAAAGCCCTGTTGTTTTCGTTGGACATGTGCTATAAGACAGTTTCTTATTTCGACTTCTAAATTAAAAAATGTCTGCTTTATAAGGTTTCAACATTAGAAGAAAATATTTGGGAGTGGAGAAGAATGAAACTTTTGGGATGCTTTGGGGTTATCAAGTTTGTTTTTCTACAGAGAATGCTCATAAAACAAATTATTTTGCATTCCTAATGAGTAATGACTATGATACAATGAAGCACAAAATTAATATAATATTCTATATAGTGCTAGTGTTTACGTAAAGCGCGTTTCGTTAGGACCTTCGTAATATCTTCAGCTAATGTCCACAGTTGGATTTCAATTTGGTGAACCCCTTGTAGGTCTCTGTTGGTGTCTTGATGAATTTGAAGTTCGACTTCTCTTCAACGGTGGTGTATGACATATACTTATCCTTAACTATCCGTAAAATATCAACTAACAACGCAGTTCACCTCATGCAATAATTCATATCCGCCTTAAATTGTCACACAGAGTATGCCACCTAGCGTGGTCTTTCAAGTTATTGTCTAATATAGAACTGCCTTTCTTTCGTGTTTATACAAGAATAGGTTTTCATACAGGAATATTAATTGCTTGTTCACCTATTATTCTAATTACTTCTTGTAAATTCAAATAACATTACGTCACTCGTTGCACGTTTCGTTGTAGAATACAGTAAACAAAGTGAGAGCCTAGCTCACGAGATAAAAAAACAAAACTATCAGAAAAGAATAGAGACTTACCACCTGAGTCAGGTGTAATTATTCCAAAATGCAAAGCAATAAATAACTAGAAATTTCTCACAGCTTGGTTTAATGAGATTAATTTCTGTGCCCAATATTTTTCTATTTCTTACAGTTTACGCAAGTAGTTTTGAATTCCGATGGCTGTTTCCTCTGTATATGAGTTCGAAAGTTCCTTAAAATTACCTTTATTTAAAGAGTCTTCGCTTTCATTATATCCTCGAAATACCATTTCTTGTCTACTTCCCTAAGTGATATTGCATGAAAAGCCTGTTAAACTTAACGTTCTCATTGTATTTTACAATATATAGACGTGAGCTTTCCCGAACGGCGTCGGCAATTTTGTTAGTGTTTTTTCCCCAGCTCCTTCAATCCGACCAATTATGTTCCTCATATCAAGGAGTCTTACATATTTTGGTGTATTTTAAAGATGCTAACCGCAAATTTTTTTCTAAACATAGCACTGATGTCGGCCTACCTACATTTACCACGTCGCGTTTGTCATCATTCTTCCATAAAGAAAAGGGTGTTTGGAGAATGGAACACCAAGTCCTGTATTGGATACATTGTACATCCCTTAAATATTAAAAATTAAACACTTAACATATCACACAATCACTGTTTACATAAAAAATTATGTTTTTACTCAGGATGCAAACTGATAATAAACAGTAGCACATGACAAGCGGGGCTCGCTTAAGCGGGTTACCACTTGTACCAACAAATTTCTTTTCAAATAAACGAAAACGTAAGAAGAAAGTCCTGTATTACGTTGGCAACACGAGTTGGTGCGGAATATGCTACTTCTATGAGTAGTCATGGTAAAACCAGCAATGCATTCTGCCCCTCCAACCTCTCCTCACCCACCTTGGTCACCTTGGCTTTTTAATAACGAATCACTAGTGGGGAAGTAAGCTAACTGCATTATCGACGAGCGGACACCAAGAGAGCGACTTCATTACAAAATATAATTTGGAGAACCTTTATAAATGAAAATTAAATTCTAGAACATAAAACACAACCATGTAAATTATTTAAAAATAAGTAGGTAACTCGGCGATTCAAACGAATTAAGGAAGAACCGGCCCTGCAGCATTGCCATAATAAGAACGTATGTTTTCTAAGAGGCCTAAGCCTCGTTGATAATTCCTTACAGCCTCCGGTATTTAGCAGTTAATGCAGGAAGTAGATTTAATTATGGCATCATCGTGCAATGTGCTTGTTCGGCCCTATTCCCTAAGATTTCTAGCCAGATGCATTACAGTATACGTGACTGTAGTGATAAGTATTACGTTTATCTGACAACATTCTGTACTGTACATAAAGCGTGAATAAGCACGATGGGAACGGTAGAAAACTGCTGGTCTTCTTCTTGTGGTCAGACAGTACCCTTTCTTATGTCCGCCATGGGCATACATTACGAAAAATTGAAGCATCCTTTAAATATGAGAAAATTACCGAATGAAATGGAAACGATAGGAAGGAAACCGTGATAGATAAGAAACCACCCAGGCATTCGCCTCCCTACAATGGAAAACCACGATATACCCAAAGTCAGAGAGGACGGAACCCAGGACCTCCCAAATGCGGTTATCACACGCCGTTATGGAGCAATCGGTAATTACGAAATCAAAATGAAAGTAGCAGAAATTGAAATTTGCACCCACGGCGCGTATCTAAACTGACTTCTGCATCTGGTTAATTCTTTGACCACTCAAACGCATTTTCAGGATACAGAACATGTTCCCGTAGGGGAGGGGATCCGTCCCCTTCAGCTGCCGTGGTGCGGGCGCTGCTACCCCTAGCACTCGTGATACCTCTGACGTTACTAGAGGAACCTCGGGCCGAACATTCGAGCCCCTCCCTGATTGGGAGTTGTTCAGATTGGGTTGGGCTCGAGGGGCAGTGGTTCCCGATATCCTGCTTAGAACCTGCCAAACCCAAAAATTAATGTTCTTCTTCTTTTGTTGTTATGTAAAGAAAGTTGAAATTCACATTTAAAAATGAGCATACAAAATTATAATTGGTAAAGCAGGAAAATGAAATGCAATATAATTATGTTACATAAACTTAGTCTACGTAATCATATGAGAAAACTTAAAACATCAGAGTTTGTTTCAAATGGTTGTTTTATCCCTTCTTTGTATAATCTTGTTCAAGAAAATCACAAAAAAGAGAAACAATGAAAAGAGCGGGAAGAAAGTATTTAAGAAAAATTGTTAATATAGCGTAGTTATACGAGAAATTGTAAATGCAGTAAGGAGGAAGATAAACTGGAAGCGGAATGAATTCTACAGTTCAATTCATGCCAGAGGATCTACTCCCACTAACCCTGGACCCGTAGGACCAAGGACCCGGACCTTCTTCGACCAAGGAGTTATCGAGCTGTCCCGAAAGGGCACCTGGCGCTTCCATGGGGCTTTCCATAGGGCCAGACCTAGAGACTAACAAGGCCCCTCCCCCCATCTGGTCCTGTAGACTCAAGACGGTATGGAAGTGGATACGCCACTTACGCGCGCCAACTCCAAAGTGGGAAGGCTACCGATATGAGCTCGGTGGGGCCGCCTGGTGATCTAGCACACCTTCTACTAGCTCTGCTGGCTAGTACGCGAGAATATTAATGGCTTCCCTCAACCCCGTCCGGAGACGTAGCCGATCTCTCACGGGTATCGGGAACCACTGTCCCCTCGAGTCCAACCCAATCCGAACAACTCCCTATCGAATGTTCGGCCCGAGGTAGTAACGTCAGAGTGCTAGGGGTCCACAGCGCCCGCACCTCGGCAGCTGAAGGGGACGGATGCCCTCCCCTAAAGGGGAATAAATTCTAACAAAGAGGACTTTAATAAAAGCAAAACTAATAGTAAGGATAAAGTCCCCACAAAAGGGAAATCTAGAGAAAGAAAGAAGTAGAGAGAGCGAGGAAAAGAGAAAGGGAGTGTGCTGTAAGATAAGAAATCAGAGCGAGATTCATTGTTCTTGTAAATAAGGAACGAGGGAGATATGCAAGAAGAAATTAATTATTCGAGGGGGAAAAATATGCAAATAAGAAACAGTAGCTCGGAAAATTCCTCCAGGATGAGATGCGGAGGAGGAAGAAAAAGATATTAGTTACTGGTGAAGACAAATATGTAAGAAGGAGGTTGAAACGTGAAACGAAAAAAATTCAGGATACCAGCAGAAAGAATCGAAAAGAAACCTAAGAAAATATAAATTCTCCATCTTAAGGGAATAGAAAATATTATTGGCTCAAGGAAAATGCACACATGAGCAGAAATGATGGGAAGCAGAGGAAGAGTAGTTAATAACAAAAGGGAAAGGCCAGAGAAGATAAACCAAATAATCTTTATCGCCGATAAAAGGAGGAAAGCAATTTCACAGCTTAAATCGAAGAATTACTTATTTTTATAACTTATGCTAATTTTATAACAATTTTATTACTACTTATCACTTTTTGAGGGCATAAAGAAGTTCTAAAAGGAACACCTACTTGACGTCTAATATAAAGCAACTATATAAGAAAGAATTTAAGAGAAAATAAGAATACCTGTAAAAAGAAACATATCAGTGTTAATGGTAGTATAAATGAGACCTTAATTAAGAAATAGGGAATCATAAAACAGAAATGTAAATTAGGATGTAAATAAATACTAAATACAAATAAGTATCGAAGTAAATAAGTAATACAGTATAAAATACCAAAAACCATGAGAACTCAATGTTACTATTGTAAAAGTTGTGCAGGAAACTGGTTAACCATCGAACCATACACACAGTTGGTTAAGTAAGTGAACAAAGAACACAGGGGTTAGGAGAAATAGTGTCTGGAGACCAGTGAGATAGCTAACATTAGAAAAAATAGAGATAACTCGGAATTCCCAAAGTAGTCAAACTTAGCTGGAAAAATGCATAAATGATTTCATCTTTTTAAAACACCAAATACAGTATGGAAAAATAGAGTCAGACTGAAAAATTCAATGCCATAATCGGCATTTGAACCACGGATCTACTGGTTGCCATCCAGCCGCTCTAACCCTTGAGCTACTGTGGCCAACGTGCCGGGCACGTGTCGGCACGTTGGCCACAGTAGCTCAAGGGTTAGAGCGGCTGGATGGCAACCAGTAGATCCGTGGTTCAAATGCCGATTATGGCATAGCATTTTTCAGTCTGACTATCTTTCCATACTTTAGTCTACATACGGCCAGTGTGAAAGAACAATTAAGTTCCATTAATTGTCCTAATAGTGGTTAACTATAAAGCCCGGGCCTTAAAGTACTTACACGCTGTAAGTCGCCATTAAGGTAGTTGTCTCGTGTGTTTATGAAAACTCCTAAGTGGTTCACCGGGAAAAATACGAGTCAGTTGGAGAATTTAATGTCATATCGGCACGTTGGCCATAGTAGCTCAAGGGTTAGAGCGGCTTGAAGATCCGTGGTTCAAATTCCGGCTATGGCATTGAATTTTTAAGTCTGACTCTATCTTTCCATACTTTAACCTACACACGGCCAGTGTGAAAGAACAATTAATTTCCATTAATTGACCTAATGGTGGTTAACTATAAAGCCCGGACCTTAAAGTACTTACATGTTGTAAGTCGGCATTTAGGTAGCTGTCTCATATGTTTATGAGAACTCCTAAGTGGTTTACCGGGAAAAATACGAGTCAGTTGGAGAATTTAATGTCATATCGGCACGTTGGCCATAGTAGCTCAAGGGTTAGAGCGGCTGGACGGCAACCAGTAGATCTGGGGTTCAAATCCCGACTGTGGCATTGAATTTTTCAGTCTGACTCTATCTTTCCATATTCACGGCCAGTATGAAAGAACAACAATTTCCACCAAATACAGTAGTCAATGAGAAAACGTGTCCAAAACTACGTTAAGTACTGAATACTTTTCATGGTATTGAAATTTGCTGAAATTATCGTATTTGAAACGTCTAGCAAACCAAAACATCTGCTATCCAGTTTCTAATGATCCTATTACCAACAACATTAACATTGTTGGAGAAAATCATATAAAAAGTTTTTCCAAATTATAATCTACGATCATCATTCAGATTTTCAACTTGGTTTTATGACCAGATTCTGCATCAGATTTTACGGGAAACCCAGTTAATTTGGACATGCACAGTACACTGAAGTGTAGATGTATTTCTAGATATTTATTTAATCTTGGACAATATGTGACATAAAAAACACTGCTCAAATTATACAGAAATGGACTCCCAGATTATTTTATCGAAATAATTTCTAGTTTCTTAACAGGCCGTTGGTTTGTGGTACAAATCAACAACTCAATCGTTTTGGATTTCCACAGGGACGTCTCTTGCAGCCTGATGAACAGTTTTAGTCATGGCATTCAGAAAACCGATTTGCATTCTAGAGTAGCTATATTATATACTTTGATAACTAAACGTCCTAAAAACTTTGAATACTACTCTTCTTTACATATCTTTAATCTGACATCTTTTAACAACTGAGTACTTACTTGGGGAGCAATAAGCAAACCACACATTAACAGAGTTCAAGTTATTCAAAACAGATGTCTCAGAAAAGCAGGAAAAGCTCCTTGGTTCATAAGGAATTGCCAACTTGACATAGTTACAGTAAAACAGTAGGTACATCAAATATTTATCTAAATCTCCTACTCCAATCTCACGTCCCAGAAGTGCAGATGTACGAACTAGGAAAAAGAATCCACCGAAAAGAGGACTGAAGAGAGAATAGCCATAGGATACTCTACTGACTGATGATGAAGATTACTTATGAAGTATTCTGTAATATTGATAACCATTGTATTATTTTTAGGTAACTGTAGCCTCTTAACATTAATCCGTCCGTAGCTGCTGGCGGACCTAGGCTAAGCCTGAATGCTGTTACTGGGTGTCCACCCGCAGTGAGTTTAACCACAAAAGGATTCTTTTGGAAATGAAAATTGTAGGGTTGATTTGTTGATTTTAGGGTGGTAGAAGAAAGTGGAGCAACCATGTTGTTTCTAAGTGCCTGTATATAAGGATTAAGGATACATTATATTCTTATGGGAGTGGTACATAAATATTTATTTGTGATTGGATAGTATTGTAATTTAGAAACCAATCAGCTCTAAGTAGGATTAAATACAGAGTCCCAGATGCTGTTGGGATTTCCTCTGATGTGTCGGATTCCCGCAATTCATGCGTGGAATCGATGTCGCCTTAATGGGCGTTGCTGGGGTCATAGTCCCCTAGAGACTTAACCAGCATCCTTTGATGTGCTGGTAAACTTGTGTGGAATTTTGCTATCTGATGCCTAATTCCATCCTCCACGTATGGAAGTAGTCTTACGAGGAAAGAGAATATATAGTCCAAAAGCCTCTATTCTGTGCCCTTTGTAACCATATATATGTCATAGTAGCCCGCCTTGGTAGCGTGGTGGTAGCTGGTCTGCCTGACGTTCAAGAGGTCCCGAGTTCGAATCTTGGTCAGAGTGAGTTACCTGGATAAGGTTTTCCGGGGTTTCCCTTATCCTGTAAGACGAATGTCGGGTAACTCTAGGCTTCATGGACCCCGGACTTATTTGAGCATCATTTCATCCATTCCATTGATCGTCCGATATGACTTAACGTTGGAGGACGCCACACCCAAAATCTCGCAGGTGTATATCATCAGTGCCCGAAAATGGCGTAACCTAGCGCGTAATGGCATGCCTCAATATTGGGTACAATGAGGCAATTGCCTCCTGAGCGCGTAAGGAGACGTTCCTGACATGCTCGGAGGAAGTTATACCCTATTACATACGCAAGCATCCCGAGCCATCTGTACGACGGCACCACGAGCTTGCACTAAAGAGATGATAAGGAAATAAAGGAAAGGAAATCGTAGTATGAAATTAAACATCCAGCACTCACTAAGTGATAACGGAAAACCACGAAAAAATCACCAAATTAGAGGGCACTTGAGGCGGAAACTTCCGTCCAGCCCGGTAATAATTATTATGTAATCATTTATATTGTCTGTATAGTATTTACGTATATTAAGTCTTATGTATGGTTTAATTACATATACCATTTTTCAGATATGTGTACACATGTAAAATGTTCTCGGCTTGTTGGCAGCTAAAGTTCTGCAAATGGGAGAGTTTTATGACTCTGTTTACCTGCAACCATTGTCAGCCGACCTAACGGGAGCATCTTTTGTATATGCTAGGGTTCAAGGACCCAGAGCAACGTCTGTTTTAGAAGAAAGTGTGAGAAACCGGGAAACAAATAGGCATCAGCCGATGTTTGGCAGCCTATCAGAAGGCAGAACACCACCAACGCTATGTGTAGCGCGAAAACTCGGCCAATGGTGTTTTAGATGAGCTGACGCCACGGGGAGGCTTAGTTCAGTATAAATATTTCGGGAAACCTACAGAAACCCCCACTTGTCGACTGACCTTAAGAGGCAAAAATCTGCGCTAGTCGAGTTTAGATCCTCGTAGATTCCGAGTGTGAGAAACACGAGAAAGTGAAATCCGACCGCGAGGGCTAAACAAGGTATTATTCGTTCCTGCGAAATCCAGCAAGCCGAGGACATTAGCCGACAGATATCCCCAGTATCTGACGATCATGTACGTGTGGCAACAGTAAAAAGGTATTTATGACTGTGTCTCCGACGTCTACTTTGAGCTTCCGACCTGTCCACTTAACCCTGGATCTCCGACCCCTGTAGCCAATTCGGCACAGATGAGTCCTTGCTCATGTGTGTTCATAAGTTCCTGATGCAGCCGAGGCACACATCGTCAAAAAAAAAAAAAAAAAATCGAGTAGCGTCGGAGAAAGAAGCAGAAGCCAGCAGCCGCCATTTTGAGGGAGGACCTCAAAACGTGTCCTGTGACTTGGCGGACTTGGTTGAGACCAGCTGACGGTCTCAAATTGTCGACAGGAATCGAGTACACGACATCCCGAATGTGAATCATACATGTTACCACACCGCCACCTCTCTCGTTAGGTGGCAGAGAAAGTAAGAAGAAAATTAAAGTAATGGGTGAGAAAGAAATAAACAAGACCGTGAGGAAAGAAACCACCTGCGGTGCTGATGGAAGTAGGCCCAAAAAACTGCAGCTATATACCGTCACAAAGGACGTGGAAAGGATGAAGAACGTCTCACAAATATTGGACTGCGGCTGCAGAAGTAGATTTATTAATATGGAAAGGAATGAATATATATGTACCACAAATTGGATATCGCAGGAAAGAGCAGTAGGATGTGGTGCTGCAGATATGAGCAAAGCATATTCATTTCATAAACCCAGCCCCGCTCCAAGTGAGAATTCTATGATCACAATCCTTGGTTCTTATGCAAATGTGGGACAAACCACAGTTTGTACAAGGTTTACACTTTTCTGTTACTACTCGAGGCGAAGCGTTGAGACAGACTGCATTTTAACGACTGGACACTGTAACCAAATCAGAATAAGAAGAGATTTCTCACTCAGTATGGAGTAGAGAAGCGTGTCTAAGAATAAGAATTGGTTATTCCTATTACTTTTCTATAGGAAGTATTGCACTGTACCCGAAGGTTCCATGCCGATAAGGGGTCATTGTCACGTTTATGTCGCAGATCATGCTGTGGTTTTTAAATAGTGAAAATATATCGAAGGGCAGCGCGTGGCCGAGCGGTTAGACCGCTTGACTCTCACCAAGGCGCCCCAGGTTCGATCCCAGGTGACCGCATGTAAGATATGTTAAAATCCCTTATTAATTTATTACTTTATTTATTTATTTATTTATTTATTTATTTATTTATTGTTATCTGAAAAGGTTCGCAGAGCCATAGCTCATGCTAGGGAACAGTACAAAAATATATAAAATGATGGCAAACAGCCCTTAACAATACTTATATTACATTTTCATAGCAGGAATGAATTACCATACAAGAATAACATATATGAAACGTACAAAGATACAGACATTCACTATAACTCAAGAAATAATAGTAACAGTAATAGTAATAGTACTTAACAAAACCTTTTGAAAGAAAAAATGTGAACTTAAATTAAAAAAAAAAAAATAAGGATAAGGGTGTTGCCCGCCTCGGTAGCGTAGATGGTAGCATATCTGCCTCACGTTCAAGAGGTCCCGAGTTCGAATCTCGGCCAGGGTGAGTTACCTAGATAAGGGTTTTTCCAGGGTTTTCCCTTATCCTTCAAGACGAATGTCGGGTAACTCTAAGCTCAAAGTACCCTGGACTCATTTGAGCATCATTTTACCCAATTCATTCATTGTCCGATATAACTTAACGTTGCGGCGGACGTAAAAGAAAAAAAAAAGAATAAGTGTGCAAATTTCATTCATGCTAAATATATTAACTTATCGATACCGTGGTAAAGTCCACGAACCCAAACACAAAAAAAATTAAATAAAATTAATTTTAAATAAAAACTTACCGGACAACATGGCACAGTAACGCGTTTTCTACGGGATCTCCGGTTTCCTCGCGATCGTTCCACCTATTCCTCCACTACCATCTTTCCTTTCATTCATTTCGCCCTCATTCTGTCGTCTCTCAGTCTCATACCAGGCATCGGACTGATCACTCACCCTATCTGATTATTTCAATTCATGCCAGAGGATCTACTCCCATTAGTCCTGGGCCCGTAGGACCAAGGACCCGGGCCTCCTTCGACCAGGGTGTTACCGAACTGTCCCAAAAGGGCGCCCGGCGCCTCCGAGGCTCTTTCCATTGCGCAAGACCTAGAGACTAACAAATCCCTCCATCTGGTCCTATGGACTCAAGACGGGATGGAAGTGGATAGGACACTTACGCGCGCCAACACCAAAATGGGAAGGCTACCGATATGACCTCGGTGGAGCCGCATGGTGATGTAGCACACCTTCTACTAGCTATGCTGGCTATTACCCGGGAATATTAATGGCTTCCCTCAACCCCGTTCGGAGACATACCTGATCACCCACGGGTATCGGGAACCACTGCCCCCTCGAGTTCAACCCAATCCGAACAACTCACAATCAGGGAGGGGCTCGAATGTTCGGCCCGAGGTTCCTGTAGTAACGTCAGAGGTACCACGAGTGCTAGGGGTCCGCAGCGCCCGCACCACGACAGCTGGAGGACGGATCCCCTCCCCTACGGGAATTCTGATTACGAGCTTCTGTTCTTCAATCAAGAAAATACATCGAAAATAAAATTATCGATGTATCTGGCTTTCTTTTCCATTGAGTCCCTAATTGCCGAATAATTTTTAAGCTCTAAGGCCTGCCTGCTAACAATAACTAACTGGGATGCCTAATGCAATTCCCAGCACCGAGCTACAAGTAAGATCACACTAAATGTAACCTACGACCAATATTATATTTAGCGAAAAGAAAATTGGCCGCAGTTACTTTTCATATTTTACCCCATGATGAGTACCACAAAGAAAAAAAAAAAGCTATGTGTTCACCCACATGCCTTTCTCTACTCTTGTAAAAACTGCTCTTATAAATTAGTTTTCCACTATGTAATTCAGATTAATCGAGGTATTATTTATTACTTATTTTTAGGTATGTGTAAGAGGAAAATGAGAATACAAAATAAATAAATAATAGAAATCTGCAATGCCACACACTCCGGTACCTAATCATTTTACCCCGGGGCGTGTATTTCCAAGCGTTTTTTAAAATTAATGTCATACGTACACATCCTACAGACATTTAAAAAAGAACAAAACAATAAAGAACAAAATAATACGAGTATAAAACACACAATATAACACACGATAAATAAACTCCATTATTTCACAAATATTATTACCCTTATAATTAAAAGTTTCACACTTTTTATTCATTTTCTAATTTTCTATTATTTTCATCATATTTTTTTTCTAAAAAAATGAATATTAAAAAATAACATATAGATACTATTATACTGAAATCCAGTATACCATAGCCAGTAAGTATGAGAAATAGAGGGCTTTAAAAGATAGTCAAATACTGTAACGGTACAGCTGGTGGCTAAGAGATTCCGTTCTCCTTTCATGGCCAACACATAAAAAATAAACAATATATTTATATTTGATATAAGTATACGAGGGGGGAGCCAAAAGAAACCGGACTCCGAGGGCGCTGCCACTCGTAGACGTAATGCAGGGTTCTCAGGCTAGATGATGTTAGCAGAGACCTTCATGAAACAGCTGTGCAGATGGCGTCAGGGTAGAGCTGAACGTGCAAGTGTGTTATTGTGATTCTCTGACTGTTGGCGGGTTACCTATGCGAAGTCGTTATAGCAACTTTAAAACTGAAATTTTGTTTCCTGCTTAAAAAAAAACTGCAACGAAGACACACCAAATGCTTCAGTAAGCTTTCCAGGAGGACGCTATGAGCCGCACACAGGTTTTCGAGTGGTTTGGGCGCTTTAAACGTGGTGAGATGTGTGTTGAAGACCAAGCTCGTTCTGGACGCCCTTCAACATCGCGAAATGAGTAAACCATTGAAAAGGTTCACCAAAAGATCAACGAGGATCGTCGCCAATCGATCGACCAAATTTCAGCAGCGACAGGAATCAGTTGGAGGTCGTGCCAGTGGATTTTGAGGGAGGATTTGCACATGAGACGTGTCGCTGCTAAATTTGTTCCGCGCCTTCTCACACAGGAGCACAAAACCATCCGCATGAATATCTGTCAGGACTTGAAAACAGAGAGTGCACGTGATCCAAACTTCTTGAACAAAGTCATTGCAGGAGGTGAGAGTTGGTGTTACCGGTATGACCCAGAAATCAAGCAAGCGTCAAGCCAGTGGAAGACTCCCAACTCTCCCAGACCAAAAAAAAAAAAAAGCAAGGCAAGTGAGGTCAAATGTGAAGACGATGATCATTGTCTTTTTTTATGTTCGTGGAATTGTGCATTTGGAATTCGTACCCCCTGGTCAGACTGTTAACCAGCACTTTTACTTTGATGTTTTAAGGCGTCTGCGAGAGGATGTGAGGAGGAAACGCCCGGAACTTTGACGATCAGGTGACTGATTTCTGCATCACGACAACGCTCCAGCACACACGGCCTTACGAGTGACCCACTATTTGGCATCTCAGAGGTGGTCTGTCGTTCCCCAGGCTCCGTATTCGCCGGACCTAGCCCCGTGCGACTTTTTCCTATTTCCACGAATGAAAAAAGAACGCTGGAAGGGGAGCGTTATGACGATGTGGGGGAAGTAAAAACAGCTTGGCAAAGGGCATTGGACAATGTCAAACTTGAAGAGCTCCAAACATGCTTCCAACAGTGGGAAAAGAGACTTGACAAGTGCATCGCATGTAATGGAGAGTATTTTGAAGGTGACTGAAGTAATTTTGTAAATGGTTCATCAATAATGTTATTATGACAACAATCCGGTTTCTTTTGGGTCCCCCCTCGTAAGTACTTGAGCATTCAAACATGAACAAGGATTATTTCGGGAATGGTTTGTTACACACAAAAGTATTCCACATAATTGTGTGTCTTAAGATGATTTATATGTTAGTTGTAGTAAGACATTTTTCTTTCATTCTTTCTTTCATTCTGTCCTTTTTCTTTTTCCTGTTTGTTATGGTTTACTATGAAAATGTCTCGAGTGAGAATAGGTTTTCAGAGACTGCCAAGAAAGTTTATGATATGCATTTTGTCTTAAAATATCATAAGCACTAAATGAGTGCATCTGTCTGTTGTGAATAGTATAAAACGAAATCCAAAAACTAAAAGCCAGTTAAACACTGATCCTGTTATTTAATGTTATCATCTTCCAAGAATGGAACATGAAGATTATGGAGAAAATCTGCCAACCCAAATTATCCTTTGCACGGAATGCCTTTCCTTTCCTTCTTTTGTTTTCTCCTCAAAATGGATCTAATGACTTCGATTGAAGTTTCATTGTGTTTAAGATAGAAATTAATCGTTCTTCCACACTGTGTGTAGGTGATTTGAATAGGTAGCAGCATTCAAAAATGCATTGCCATGGCTGGGATTTGAACCACGGAACTCCCGGTCTTCGTGCGGTTGCTCTCAACCATTGAATTATCATAACTCAAATCATCGCCTACGCACGGCTAGTATGGAAGAACAGTTAATTTCCATCAATTTACCTAATAGTGGTTTAACTGTGAAGCTTGGGACTTACGTAGTTACAGCATAATAATTCGTCATAAAAGGTGTACATCTATTGTATATGAGAGCCACTAGTGGTTTACCTCAATTGTTAAGAGTAACCGGACCGAGGCCGAGAGATCCGTGGTTTAAATCCCTGCTCTGGCACTGAATTTTTCAATGTGGCTGTAACTATTTAAATGTTCAAGATATTTGCATGACATATAAAATGTATATCCTGAGATATTTTTAGTCATTGGTTTACATTTTGAATTTCCCGGAGCAGGAGTAGTGCAGTTGTTCTAGGGTAAAATTGTGGCATGTGTTACCAAATATAATCCTAAAAATGTTATGTGTTGAAGATCACACATCCTTCTCTACTCTGATTTACTGTTCATATCGTACCATGAATTGTTCTTTCCTTAAACTATTTCTTTCTGCACTTCCTGTTAATTAAATCACACAGTTTCCAGCGATTTTAATAGATTTTTCGGCTGTATAACAGCATATTGATTGCTAAAGCTTTGAAAAAGTCACTTATATGCTGGAATTGTACACACACGCTACATGGCTGATGAGAAACTAACTATAAATGTGTACCAGAAATTCAAAGATTTCCCCCTTAGCCAAAAAAAAGACAAATGGAATATCTTAATAATTTCTATAATTTTCTATAGTGAAAATATGATTGAATATCGTTACTCTGCTAAATACTGTCCCCCACAGGAGAGAAAGTCTCCGGGCCCTGAGACGCAGGGGGATTGCAGAAGGTCTATGACACCCCATGTCAGTACAGTTTACAGACCGTTCAAAAACATTCTGACGGCTTCCTACCTTGTGAATGAATCTTCTCGGTTTTAGTGTACAGAGTGAATAGGGCGCATGCATTTTAACGGTTCTACTCCTTGTGTAGCAGGCATTCCTGTCACACACGTATTCGCTGTCCTTGTCCCACTGAGTACGGAGCACATTCCTTTCAGGGATCTTCTTTGCGTTGCTTGAAAGTATTTAATATATGTAAGAAGCAAAGGGCCTCGTCATGGCTGAGTGGTTAGACCGCTTGCTCTCAACTAGGCGGCACGAGTTCGACCCCAGGCGATCGCAAAGTGGAATTTCTGGCGGACAACGTGGCACTGGGGTGGGTTTCCTCCGGGTCCTCCAGTTTCCCCCGCATCATTCCATCAATTGCTCCTTGATTTATCTCTTCATCATCCCAGGCATTGGGCCGACCCCCAACCCTGGTATCTCAGGTCAAATGCTTCGGCTCCTTCGCTCTGAGGGAGCTCGAGCGACTCCTAGCACCAGCATTGGTAAGGCAGGAAAAAAAATCAGCTGTGATTAGTTTGAATCAAATCTGTGGTGTGAGTTTCCATCCAATACTAGCCGCCCCACGTAGCCATGGTCGCTAGAGAGTATGTCTCCAGCGTTCCGCCGTGTAGAAGGTCGCGGGTTCGAGTCCTGCTTTGAGCATGCGTATAGCGTATAACTATTGTGAAATTATAGAAAACAGACAGGAAAATAAACTGAAACAATAAGAAAGTTAAATAAGAAAAAAAGAAATTATACCTGTAAATATATATATATATATATATATATATATATATATATATATTTAATGGGAAAAACACAATTTCCTTTTCACCATTTCTTTCATTCCATTTCACTCTAATCTTTCAGGTATTCTTCCGCTCCATGGCTCAAGTAGGAAAAGTGTATTTCTCATGGACACTAGAGGGCTGATTGGTTGGAAAAAGTCGTTCGTCGACCCACTCTTTGCGGCTCCAGCAGTGGCATAAGTCTTTGAGTGTGTAACTTCAGCGAATTCCACGTCTCTCTATGGGCTCTCTGCCTGGAGCTCTTCATGTGGTTTCTTTACTTTCACCCCTTCCTCCTGGGCTTAGTAGCCACAGTAGGTAAATCTATGTAGGTTGCAGTGTGCGAGGTGTTCCCTATGATGTATAGCCGATATAACCGTTAGCATTCCACTATTAATGATATAATTAACTAGCTATTATGGTCCCCTGTTAATAAAATTTAACAATAAAGAAGACTTACAAACTATTCACTACATCGCTAGAGCTATTTTGAGCAAATACAAATACGGGAAACATTTCTATGTACAGGATGGTTTGGCATTGAGAAATACATTATATTAGAATGTGCAGAGTAATACCAATTTTGTATTCATCTAACTTTTCATTTTGCCTTTGTTATTTACACAGAAACACACACATACACAGTAAGTGAAAGAAAGTAAAATTTTAAACTTTTACCAAACAGAATTTTCTTCATTTCACCCAGCGAGATGGCCTAGGCGATAGCGACTCTGGGACCGCATTCGGGAGGTCATGCGTTCAATTTCTCTCCTGACTATAGATTTTTCGGTTGGTCTCTGGTTTCAAGCAGCGCAGAGATGTGAAGGGCTTGAGCAAGATCTGCTACCCCCTGTGCAAGACGTCACCGCGGAGTTTTCATCTGGAAATGGTATATACGCTACCCTCTGCTGCATCGAATCTCCTGAATTGGCACCCTGTGTTTCCTCTCGCAACATCCCTTCCTCCAGGAGGGTCCCCTTAGGGGATACAAGTTCCAAAGGTGCCGAAGAACTCAGTGGGTTTACCATACCCTACTTTCTTTCATTTTGAATCGATTTGAATCAAATCTGAAAAAAAAAAATTAGTAAGTCGAAATGAAAATTAACCATAGTTTTGAAATGTTTGAACGGCTTTTGGAATAGATTAACACTGTGTTTTTACTTTCTCATATGCTATCTCAACACCATAAACAGAACTGTTTGCCTAAAATAGTAATGTGTGTGTTTTGTGTGTGTGTGTGTGTGTGTGTGTGTGTGTGTGTGTGTGTGTGTGTGTGTGTGTGTGTGTGTGTGTGTGTGTGTGTGTGTGTGTGTGTGTGTGTGTAATTTACGTCCTCCAACGTTAAGTCATATCGGACGGTGAATGAGTTGGGTGAAATGATGCTCAAATGAGTCCAGGGTCCATAGAGCTTAGTGTTACCTGACATTCGTCTTTGGGGATAAGGGAAAACCCCGGAAAAGCCTTATCCAGGTAACTCACCCTTACCGAGATTCAAACTCGGGACCTCTTGAACGTGAGGCAGACACGCTACCATCTACGCTACCAAGGCGGGCTAAAAATAGTAAATGATTAGGTTCATCACGTAAAGTAGATTATTATGTGTTTCAAATAGGAAGAGTTCTCGCCTGTAGCCAATCAGATGCGTAAGACCCTTCACCGTTGCCACCTCGTTATCCCCACTCAGCTTCTCTCTCTCTCTCTCTCTCTCTCTCTCTCTCTCTCTCTCTCTCTCTCTCTCTCTCTCTCTCT
>CM060951.1:54224712-54280367 GCA_030765055.1 Mantis religiosa | reverse complement strand
GTTACTCATTACAGTGCTTACGTCGCAATGAATTGTTATAGTATAATGGTATCCACTTTATTTATTTGTATTAGGAAAACTATTTGAGCTAAAAATAGTGGATTTTTACGGTTATGTTAAATACATTACTCTATCACTCCTAATGAATCAATTTTTGCAAAATCTGAATTTATGTTTTCGCACGAATAGTATTTATTAGAGATTGATTAGTTTGCCGCTCCCCACACACCACTTGGGGGGAATGCAACACACCGCCGGACTCCAATTGGTTGCTTAGCTAGTAGCGCTCAAGGACAAACACCTTCTCATTTGAAACAAATTCAGAACTCCTCAAATTCACACAGCAAAAGGTAAAATATAATTTTGATTTTTCGAAATGTAAATGTGTAGTGTTTAACGCCCGCTTTTTACTACATACGGCACCGCAGGCGATGACACTGATGATACATGAAATGAAGATGGAGCACCGGTGGAATGGGATGGCGGGAAATCGGAGATCCCGGAGAAAACCGTGTTGTCCATCACAAATCTCACTTTGCAGTCGCCTGGGATCGAACCCGGCCGCCTTGGTGAGAGCCAAGCGGTCTAACCACTGAGCCACGGCGCGGACTTTGATTTTTCGAATCACTTTTAATATCTTAAACAAAATTGTTATAAGTAGTTGAGGAAAATAAAAAGTACCAAGCAAATTGCTCTCCATAAGAAAAATATCGTAAAACTTTTTGTTTCCCTAGAAAATTCCTGGTTTAAACATAAGCTTCCCAGGTATGGGGTTCGACTAGCAACACTCATCTCCGAAGGCTACAGGTCCTGCAAAATCGATTTATGCGCATCGCCACGGATGCTCCTTGGTACGTAAGAAATCAACAACTGCATAAAGAATTTGGTCTCCTTCCTCTTCACCAGTACATACGTCAGATCGCCTCCCGCTTCTTTTCAAATCTGCCAGATGTTCCAGGAGCCGTGATGTACGGACATCGGCGTACGAACCCGCCAGGCCACACGCCTGAAGAGACGACTCCCACAGGATCTCCTCCTTAGTGACTCTGATTGAAAAAACTATGAATATTGTTTCACAGTGACTGTTGTTCATATCTCTTTGATTACTTGTTTGTTTTAATTAACTTATTTTTCTCTTGTTTCACATTGTTAAGAAGATAAATAGGAGCCAACTTGGTTTTCCTTACATGTTATTATATAGTTCTTAGAGATTCAATTAACCAACAAGGATCTGTAAAGCATGTACTGCTGATCGATCATTGAATAAAATAAATTTAATGAAACACTTTTTCTCTGCTAGCATAATAAAGTCTCTTATTATTATATATCAGTAAATATTCTACATTAAATATTTGTGCAAAGGTTAGTTTTCCTCTCAACTTCATGTTAATGTTGGCACAACGCTTTTTTTCAGTGCCCATTTATAGCTACATAAGAACATGAAGGAGCTGAGACGACGATAAATGTTCAAAATGCATAAAAACACGCGGTGTACTGTTCTCGACATTACATGAAACACTGAGAAACAAGAGAACTACTACTTTGAAATTTAAAGCGTATTGTCTAAGATATATATTAAAAACTCGAACCAACAACAGTAAGAAAGAGTAAGGCCAGACTGAAAAATTCAATGCCATAGCCAGGATTTGAACCACGGATCTTCTGGTTTCCGTCCAGCCGCTCTAACCATTTGAGCTATTATGGCCAACGTGCCAAAATGACATTAAATTCTCCAACTGACTCGTGTTAATTTCCAACAACAGTAAGTTGTTTAACAGGAAATGTGACAAATACATGTTCCAATAGTTAGGGAAAGTCACCAGGTATCGAGCGGAACTCTATATCGGAGAGTTTGAGTTTCTGGTTTTCGGTACGACGTGCCAGCAAATTTAGCTCAGGTAGTATTAGACCTTTTAGAGGCAAGCCGGATATGAGCAACAATTGATCACATAAATGAGAGGTTTCTTATTTCTGACCTGCTTCCTCCTGCACGAGATAATCTTTTGAATCTGATACTATAATATTGTTGAGTCAAATATACTTTTAAGCCTTGCAAATTATTTAGGTACGTTAATCTACAAGGGCTGCTCTTCAATAAAGAATGATCATAAGTCTTTTACGGTCATAATTTTTCGCACTAAAATTCACTCTTATTATATTCTGTTAGCTTAATGTGAAACAAACACGACGTAGTAGTTTCATTGTTGGTACTCCTGGTTCCCGCCTGTGAGAACAGGCAAGTTCAGACATGTTCAGTGTCGCCTACGGCTGTAATGGAGGTAATATGCAGTTGAAGTTGATCTTAGAGGAAGATCCTGGAGTTTCTTTCAAACGTGATCACTGCTGATAAAACTTGGCTACATCATTTTGATCTGAGAGCAAACAGCAAAGCTTAGTGTGGAAATCTCTTCATCACCAACCCCAAAAAGCAAAAGTGGTTGCTTCTGCTGGGAAAGCTATGGTCATCTCATTCTTTGATATTCATGGAATGGTTTATCAGCATGCTGTACCTGCACAACACATCAGTAACTGGACAATACTACAGGGATGTCCTGAAAACATTTCAAGTCCATATCATGTGCAAAAGAGCGCATTTCCATGAAGCAGGCTGGATGTTGCACCACGATAATGCGCGACCGCACATTGCCAATGTTGTTGCCGAATATCTTGCAAAAATTAACGTGAAGTGCATCCCTCACCCTCCCTATAGTCCGGATTTAGCCCCATGTGACTCTTTTCTATTCCCTAACTTGAAGAAACCCTTTATGGGAGCATTATTCATCATGGTGAAGGCTGCGGAGGCGATTTTGAAGGATCTCTCAAAAAATGGTTTTCAGCATGTCTTTGAAGACTGCAGAAACGCTGGGACAAGTGCATCGCATTCAGGGGAGACTATTTTGAGAAGGACCATCAAAATTATGAGGATGAGTAAAGATACGTTGTCAAAAAAGTTGTGATCATTCTTTATTGAACAGCCCTCGTAAAATATGGATGAAGGCTTAAATGTGTTACTTGTGATGACTCGTTCATGTTTTTTGTGTAACGCACCCAATATCGGACAAGAATTCGGAACAAGGTATCGAACAAACGTATTCTTAGCTTTCTTATGGATGCTTTTGTTTCTTTTTTTCAGACATACACGGGGAGGAATAGTGGCAACCTAGACGGCGGAAAACATTACATTAGGGATTGATGAAATAATAGTGTGGGGGAGGGAATTAAGCATTGTGTCCCTAAAAGGACAATTAGGAGACAGACTGAAATTAATTTCTGCAGGAAATGAAACAAAAGTGAAACCTACCATTGTTTTATAAAAGTAATTTTTCGGAAGAGAAGATGATGCATTGAACAACCATAAGATAGTCATCTTATGACACTGCAAAAAGAAAAGAATTTCATAAATTAGCACCAAAGTGTGCGGAATGAGCTTTAAAGTCAATAGTTTCTTGTTGTGACATCTAACTCTTGAACCGCACAATTTTTAGCGATTTCACGCACAACGAGATAAAAGTACTAGGCTCTGAATGTGAAAAAAAAAAAGACTACATCATTTGTGGCGAAAATTTCATGATGACTGGATCCAGTACCACATATGCCAAGGTAGCCCGCCTCGGTAGGTGATGGTATCGTCTCTACCTCACGTTCAAGAAGTCCCGAGTTCGAATCTCGGTTAGGGTGAGTTACCTGGATAAGGTTTTTACTGGAGTTTTCCCTTATCCTGATAGACGAATGTCGGATAACTCTAAGCTCTATGGACCCCGGACTCATTTGAGTATCACTTCTCCCAATTCATTCATTGTCCGATATGACTTAACGTTGGAGCACGTAAATTACACTATATTGTCACCCAGTTATCGGCAGGCACGACCAACTGGAGCTGGGTAGGGGACAGGAGGCATTTAGGCCACGCCCACCCATTTATCTTGTAGCGATAACATAGGGGATGGTTAGGAAAGTGTCACCAGGCACTGTACCGTCTCTTTGCCCTCCCCCTGACGTCTGGAATAATCGGGATGATTTTCCGAGCCACGAAGCTTCCAGAAACAGCGATCTTCCTATATAAGGCCTGCAGTAGACGAGTCAGTTCGGTTCTTGGCGAGCAGCCGTGAAGTGCGCAGTGCTAGAAAACAGACTGGAAGACTGTGTACGTGTATCAGAGGAGTTGTACGTAATTGTGAGTGTGGAGTGGACCTGTGACAGACGAACTGGTGGATTGTAGTTGTGTGCGCTACGTAATTCCATGTAATCGGCAAGAGTTCCAACTGTAATTCGGTGGAAATAAAGAACATTTTGAGTTTGTGCAACTGGACTTTTAATTTCACGAACTCACAAAGTCACAATATATATGCCAAGGTTGGGCCCATGAAAACCATGCTATATCTTGAATGGGATCCCCTTTATTATAAATGGAACATTTGTCTTAAAAAGCAATACAAAGATACACTGAAATAACGAAGTGGTCTTATAATATTCAGACTGTCCGATATAGGGTTCTTTGTTTCCAAATTGAGAGATTTATAAACGTTTAACATTCTCTCCTGTCAGTACTTACTGTGGGTAGCATCTTTGGTAAAATTAAACACATGCAAAACATGTGTTCAAAAATTATTTTTAATATTCAATGTAACCATTTTCAAAATCATTATGAAACAAAAATATTTAGTGTCCCATACTGGGTATCCTTCCTCTAAAACCTTCTTATTAGCTTTTTCTCCCTCCTGATCATGTAAAGCGGATGGATTTTCAATGTCATTATTAGCAACCAGCTCTTAAAAGATTACATTATGTTTAAGCCTACTGTATTCGGCTGTATATAATATAATATATATAATAAAATCATTCTTATAAACCATGTGTGTATTAGCATGAAGTTTTCTTAGGAATAGTTTGTTAAAGAATGTGATGAGAACGTAATGTAAATGTAAAAGAATCAAAATTTGTGTTATTCTGATATCTTAAAATGTATGTTTTGGTGGAATCTCTCTTGGGGAATTTTATGTAAAGTCACGAAGTCCTATAACTGCATTTAACTATGAATAAATTTGCTCCAAAATCTGAATGGCAACAGTAAAGGGTCTTCATAATATTTATATAAATAAGGGCTGGATGATTATTAAACCAAAATTAATTATTGTTGTATGTTTAATATCTTTAGTAATACAGTTTTAATACAATATACCCTACCATTGGTATGCGGTCGATATATTTAAAGAAACGTTTTTCTCCTAAAAGGATTTGTAAATGAAATTGTGAAGTCTTGTGCACATAAGGGAAAATTAGTTCATGTGTGATGTAATAGGATGCTTTGTTTCTACATTACTCTAAAGAACACTAGCCTAGAACTAAACCACGGACTACTGCCTTAAGAATGAACTCATTTTAGGCAAGGCTCTGAAATTAGTCTTATGGCACTTTGGGAGTCGTAAGCAGACATTAATCTTATATTTAATGACCCTTCCGCGGTATTCTACCCCCACTACTGCTTCCTCCCGCCATTACTGAACCTCCCCCTTTAAACAGAAACGTCACAATTGCCCCTCCCATTCCAGCATTAGCGACAGTTCAGCCCGGATCGATACTCCCAAAAATACGACTTATTGAACTTTAAGAGAGAGTGCTACAAGAATAATGGTATTCCCACGGTGAGAAATGAATGCTTGCCTCACGATATTTATGGAAGCGTTCGTAAGATTCAGTAGCACATATATGTGAAGTAGTGCTGCAAGTTCAATTTATATCACCTTAGCTTCAATTTCTCCAAGTAATTTGTCACTTATTTCTTATTTGTATCACTGTTCTGTTTTTATAATTAGCGAATAATAGTATATTCATACTAAGAACTGTAAGTGATACTTTATCAGGTCGAGAGGTCCGCAGGGACGAGGGTTCCCAAGCATTCCAGATGAGATAAGCAAGCTAGCCAATTATTTCTTGCAGTACCTAAAACCCCCGTAAAAAGCAATAATAAGTCAAAACTGTTACTATTCTGTTACTCATTTCCTACTGGCAGCGCATTATTCTACCCTACCAATTTACGTAACACCAGTTGTGTGTTACGTCACTTCCCACTGGTACTGCAAGCACGAGGGTGGGTCGAAAAGTAATACCTCCTATTTTTTTATCTAATCATATTTTCACCTGGCTTGTTGTCCGAGAAGAAAGTGAGTGACTGAAGAGTTTCATACAGCATACCTTGCCACTTCCCACTAACAACGCTAAATAAAACGGGTGAAATGATGATCAAATTACCCCAGGGTCCATAGAGCTTAAGATATGATTATAACGAAGGGGATTGGACACTGCAAGCAGTCTTGATCTATTGTACCTATGCCCCCAAGTGAGGCATCCCTGGGAGGAAGGATGAGGCGACAGGAGACAGAGTACGGCTGTCCCAAGGAACCAAGACAGTGTACAGGGCAGGGTCCCCACATTTTACTTAGATGGACACCTCAACCGGTAGGCCAGGACAATCGACATTGCCCCCTACTGCGTTTCGGAAGCAGTCCCAGCATATAAATATATAAATATGAGTAGCTGGCATGCTTAATTTATAAGAGTACCCACTCTTGACAGGTCGATGTTCACCTTTCCTTCAAAAACGTTTTTCAACTCGTGTCTGAGTCATGTTCCAGTAAAGTCTGCTACAGCTACTGCATGAGAACGTTCATCTTCATCTCCAAGAAAGTTAAGACTCCGCCCATTGGAGGTCTCCTGATTTCTAATGCCAACTTTCGGAACTGGAGCATTGGCACAAATCTTACTGGGCACAGATGATTGGTTGTCACCTGTGATATTAACAGTTGCATAGTCTCTGGACGTGAGGAAGTTAAACTGTTGGATGTTTGTTGAGGCAAATGTACTTCCTCTTCTATCTCCATGTCTGGAACGATACACTGGTTACCAACTGTCTGTTGAAGTAGATGTACTTTCTCTTCCATCTGCTTCATGGGTGTTCTAGATTGGTTGAAATCTGAGTTACATTTAACTTGATCTATAGTATATGTTTTCATAATAGTTGACTGAGCTTCATCATTGTTAACGTAATTTACTTGTTTAATAAATTGTAGAACACCATTAAATGCTGGTATAACAAAATTCAAAATATTTTCTTTTTCACTATTTAGTATATAACTTTTTTCCCCCAAATATTCAGTTCACTAACAGATTGTACATGTTTTAATAGTTGTATATTTTGACCAATTTCATGGTTACATTTCCTGAAGTGACTGGCAGATTTATCTATTATCAGTACAGATTTGTCTATTTGTATACGTTTTATATTTCTTAAGTTTTGAAGCTACAATATATGTGGCGAGCAAAGGTTACCACGTTGGCGCTACAGTTTGAAACAAATAATGTTTAGCTCAGGGTAAAGCAATGAGGTTAATCTCAGGGTGTGCGTGAATATGTATGAGAAGGATGGTTTTAATGACATTGGACTGCCCGTTTCAAACTGGTTTAATGATTGCTTCTTTTAGTATTACATTAAACTCGAAGTTGCCGACCAAGGATTACCTATATCACTGTTTAAAGTTACTGAAGGCGGGATGCTTATTACTCGATAGTACATAATTCGTTACGTATAAACCGACAAATATCTTCTCTCATCACTTCTGGTCTGTCCTCAACCAAGACAGAAGAAGTTGACCGCCCTAATCGGCCTCAAGCCGTGGACTGACTTCTGTCCTCACAGCTGCGTGTGAGTATGTCGCTTTCACTTTCTCGAAGCCCCTTCTTCAACCAAAGATTCCCTTTGTGGCTATTTTGTCATGCCATTATGAATGGTCCGAAGAATAGCCCATTCAAAAAGTCAAGTGCTCCCCTTTAGAAATCTGCTAAGGACACTGTTTCTTACATTCTTTTGTTAAAACAACTTATTCACACAAACTGCTATTCAACTCAAATGCACCTGCACGTGTTGTAACAACGAACCAACATTCCTTTGAAACCCATCATGATTCTTTACTTATTTCAATCCTTTAATTTCGGTATCAGTTTTTAAACTTCTCTTAGTTCTTCCAATAAAGTATGATTCACAGTTACTAAAAGGTACCTGCAACCGTCTTCTCGGAGGGAGAAGAGGTTCACTCTAAGCATATCATCTTGCCGTGCACCGCTAAGACACTTGCCGACACTTCTAACCTGAAAGAAACCACCAGATGAGAGATGATTAGAAATGATAATAGAGATGAAATTGAAGCAATATTTTAATGGCGAGCAAATAAGTTGGCGAGCAATGAGGTTTCTCTCATGGTATGCGTGGATGTGTGTGAGAAGGATATTTACTGACACTGGAATGGCCGTTTCCAATTTATTTATTCACTGCTTCGTTTTTCTAGAACATCGAAATTGAAGTTGCCGATAACTCGATAAACTTTATTCGTTCCTCACGTATGTATGAACCGACAAATATCCAAGACAGAACAAGAGGACTGTCCTACTCTCCCTCACGCCTAGGACCGCTCTCATCGGCCTGACGCCGAAGACTCTTTGAATGACCACAGATGCGCGTGTGTGTATATGTAACTTTCACTTTCAGGAAACTCCTTTTCAACCAAAGATCTCTTTGTGGCTGTTTTGTCATGCCATTCTGAATAATCCAAAGAATACCATATTCATACAAGTTAAGTGAGCCCCTTTAGAAAACTGCTAAGGACACTGTTTCTTACATTGCTTTTGTTATATCAACTTTCCCCCAAATTGCTATTCGCCTCAGTTGCCCTTTCACGTATTGTCACAAAGAACCAACATTCCTTTGACATCCATCATGATTCTTTACTTATGGCAAACCTTAATTTCGGTATCAAAATGGAGGGACAGGAAATTCGGGGAATGTAATTCACCTTCCCAGCATTCATCTGGCGACCCGGAAAAACCTACGAAAAACCCCATGGATCAGGTAGGCTGGCCATGGGAACCGAACCTGGGCCTCCCGAATGCGGGCCACAGACGAAACCACCTGAAGTATTCCGCTCAGTAAGAGCTTAAGATACGGGAAAAGGGAAACCGCCGGAAAACACTTATCCAGGTAACTCACCCCGACTGAGATTCGAACTTGGGACCTCTTGAACGTGAAGCAAACACGCTACCATCTACGCTACCGAGGCGTAATTAAAAATGCTGGGCTATTATCTTCTACCACGAGGTCATTAGCTATATTATTTTCTTTAATCTCACTCAGGGTTTTAGAACCAGGCGATGGCGGTTGGTGTGTTGCAACAGGACGGTGCATTAGGAACTTCGCTCCTTGCATATGGCGGGACTGCCGCAGCCCACTTCTTTCCAGTAAACTACCTCGTATACACCTTGCGGGAGACAAGCCAAGGCTAACCGGCAACAGAATGGATGTCATTTTGGAACTGTTAGGGACCCCTTCCTTGTAAGCACACAATTCGTCGGATTTCGTTCCTTCCTAACAGCGGTCATGCTGGAACCACAAAGGACCTCTTTTTGGTGATGTGCTCCAGAAATCCTTCCATTTGTCAATTCCTAGCACTCTAACTCCACCACATTCAATCTGACATGACAAATATTTTGGTTTCTACATTTTTGCTTGTCTAACTTAGCTAAAATTTGATAGTTAAGAATTCTGGGATTATCATACTCTAAGGCCACCGCAGCGCCATATAATGGACCTACAAAATTCAATAGTGACAGAATATATTGTATGTTCATAAGGCTTAGTCGAATAACTTGAAACAGTTCTCTTGAGCATCACAATGCGGGTCCAGGTTGGAATACTAATTGGATCACCCCTGCCTCGCGAGTTTTGTGTTCGGCTTTTTGTTCAGGCTTCAGGATGAATTTCAAGTTGCTTTAGCCGCTTAGGTCCCCAAGCTCATTTGTATATTCATTTCACGCTTTCATTCATTGTACGATACGACCTGTCCGTTTAAAGGGGGTTGAACTTACCGAAGAAATAGGAGAGAGAAAGAAATCCTTAGCTCTTGGAGCTTCCATTTATACATGTCCACCGAAAGCATTTTGTTTCTTAGTATTAAACATCAAAACACTCATCTTCATCTTCACTTCATAGTACAGACATCTTTGTCTATTCTATCTTCACAGTAAATCTTCCATATTCCAGTATGATCTGCCTACATCTCTCTGAGGTTGGGTCAAAAAGTAATCCCACCTCTTTTTTTCCTCTTCTAATTGCCAAGAAAATTGAATCCAATTTACATAGCTTCAAAACTACAACACTGACGATTAATTTGTCTCTATTCAATATAATCTCCGTTCTTTTCCACAGTTTTGGTCCACCTTTTAACTAGGGCATGTATTCCAGTGTGGTAAAACACACGGTCTTGCTTCCTAAGCCATTGACGCACAGACGTTTTCACAGCCTCCTCATCTTCAAAATGAATCCCACGATGAGCTTCCTTTAGTGGCCCAAACATATGGAAGTCTGACGGTGCCAGGTCAAGCCTGTATGGAGGGTGAGGTAAGACTTGCCATCCCAATTTCTCAATTTCTGCAGTGGTGTAACGGCTGGTGTGTGGTCTTGCATTGTCATCCAAAAAAACATCCGCCATAGTTTTTGTTGGCCGAACTCTAAGAAGGCGTACTTCAGGCGTTTTGAGAGTTCTGACGTATTGGACAGAATTTATTGTGCATTCCTCCTCCAAAAAATCAATCATAAGCACACCCTCTGCATCCCAAAACACTGTCGCCATAACTTTCCCTGCCGACCGCTGAGTTTTGATTTTTTTTTTTTTTTTCGGTGACGTGTGATTCCATTCCATTGACTGCCTCTTTGATTCAGGTTCAAAAAAATGAACCCACGTTTCGTCTCCAGTAACAATTTTTTCCAGAAACTCCTCTCCCTCCAAATTGAAGCGCTGCAAGTGTTCGGACGCTATTGTTTTCCTTGTTTCTTTGTTTTGGGCGGTTAACATTCTTGGTACCCAACGTGAACAAACTTTTGAGTAACCCAGTTGTTAAATAATCGTCATCACGCTGCCTTTACTGAGGGAGGTAATGCGACACAATTCACCTGTTGTTACCCGGCGAATACCACGAATGATGTCATCGACTCGCTGAATGTTGCATGGAGTCACTGCAGTCACCGGCCCGCCGCTTCGCTTTTCATCTACCAATGGTGTTTGCCCTTCAGCTTCGTTACAGCGACGAACCCATCGTCTAACGGTGCTGACATCCACTGTTGCATCACCATACACATTTTTTAGCCTTTATTGAATGCGAATTGGCGTTCCACCTTCCGCGGTCAAAAATTCAATCACAGAACGCTGTCTAATACGAATGTCAATGTCAGCCGATTTGCAAGAGGATGCAGTGCTGCCACCTCTTGATTTAGGTAGTTCCTACTCCAGGGGATTGGAGAAGAAGGTTTGAGGAATTGCGCCAAATTCACAGTTTTCACATAACTTACTTATTTAAGGGGAAAAAATAGGAGGCATTACTTTTTGACCAACCCTCGTAAGAAAGTCATCCGTTCATTTACCTATAGGAAGTCTATAGATAAACTTAGATTTGTTTTAGAAGTCTTGTGTTATCCAATCTCCCAAAATTATGCAACTATTTGTGTAATATTATTTTTCTTCCTGTAATTTTTTTTCCATTTCTAATTATTTCATAGCTTACCTGCATGGTCCAATATTAGCAGAATTTGTTTAAAACTTCACCTCTGCTGCTTGTATTTTGTTCTTAACTTTGCTAGTTCGTATCCATATTTAAGAATCATACGTTAATATGTGTTTAGCTAAAGTGTTATAAACTTTTATTCCAACTCTTCTAATCCACACATGGTTTGAAGTTTTACTTATTTTATAGTTATTATTAGAGCACGGATTTGTAAGCACAATTAAATGGTGAAATAAGCAAGGAAATAAGTGCGAAAAATGAAACAAAAAGCACCAAAAATAAGCAAACAAAAATAAAAATGTAATCATAAACGTATTATTTGGTAGAATTTTTACCTTACTCAAGATTGTTACAGTACACGAGAGAGTTATCTTGAGATTTTCTTGATGGATGCTCCTATGTTTTTTAATGAAGAATTTTTATACTGTGGAAAGGATCTCTCAACGTCACATAACGTTACTGGAACATGTGAAAATCACCACAGTTCTTTATGATTGAATTTCTCTTCGATATACGTTTCTGTACCAGAAATTTTTGAAAAGATTTTACACGGTTTCGTAACCAAGATTTTTCGTTATTATCTGAGTTTCTCAAAGGCAGCTTTCACAATACCGTGAGTCTCTGAAGACAATGTTACTGAAATTTCATCTATCAAGAAAATGAATGTTCCGAGGTATTACTTCGAGCTTCCAACTGTGTTATAATAGCAGGTATTTTGGAAAAACTGTTATGGATGTACTTTATCTTATCTTGGATGCCAATATTAGTAAAACATTCTTGTGCTGTGGCAATGCTACTTGCATCTTCTGCATCTAAGGAGGATAGCAGTGTTTTTACTTCACTGAAATGTCCTGAGTAGAATGACAGCCTTTAACCAAGAACGAGATTGACTTAAAACTGGCTGAGGAGTTAAAGACAAATTTGGAAGGACTTCGTGAAATTTTTGAAATCCAATCGGCGACGGTAAAGCGACCCGGGTTCGATCCCACCCATGGGGTGCGGATTTTAGGTCCCGGTGCCCACTCAGCATCGTGAGGAAAGTGAGGAGCTTAGCGCTAGGTAAGCGGCCCTGGTCACGGAAACCGAAGTTCAGGCTGGGGATGCCGAGATGCTGATCACATCTCCTTCTCGTATCGGTTAGATGATCGCCCACCTCTACCTTGCGTAAGTGGGCGTGAGGCCGCAGTCGGGTTGGTAGGCCTTGGCCCTCTTAGGGCTGTCGCGCCAGAGTTTATTTATTATTTTAATCGGCGACAGTACAAACACTTTCTTTACACTAGAGACAAGAAGATCCGCGTTTTTATATCGGCTCCTAACTCTTTCAGCGCGACGATGCAAACTGTCTGAAGATACGAGGCATGTTTTTTAAGTCAGTACCGTTTTGGAATTAAAAAAAAAAGACGTGCATACATATCGCAATAATTTTATTTTTACATGAACGCCTGTACCTTAATCTACTTTTCTACATAATTTCCGTGAACTTTGAGGCACTTGTCATAACGTGGCACCAGTTTTTGAATATCCTCATAAAATTCTGCCGCCTGACGTGTTAACCACTGTATCACAACTGTTTTGACTTCGTTATCGTCTTGATGACGCTGACCGCCCAGATGTTTCTTCAAGTGCAGGAACAAATGGTAGTCGCTGGGCGCCAGATCATGACTGTATGGAGGATGATCTAGAGTTTCCCATTGAAAAGATTTGATGAGATCTTTGGTCCGATTAGCCACATGTGGACGGGCATTGGCATGCAGCAAAACGATACCCTTACTCAACTTGCCACGTCTTTTGTTCTGGATTGCACGGCGTAGCTTGTTCAATGTCTCACAATAAGACGCTGCATTGATTGTCTCATTACGAGGCAGAAACTCCACTAGCAATACTCCTTATTTGTCCCAGAAAACTGTGCACATGATTTTCCGGGCAGAAATTGTTTGCTTAAACTTCACTTTTTTGGGTGATGATGAATGTCGCCATTCCATGGATTGTTTTTTCGATTCTGGTGTGACGTAGGCCACCCATGTTTCGTCACCAATAACAATTTGGTCTAAAAAATCTTCACCTTCATTGTGGTACCGCTCAAGGAAAGTCAATGCACTGCCTAAACGTTGGATTTTGTGCAAATCCGTGAACATATTCGGAACCCAACGTGAACACAATTTCTGGTACTTCAAGCTCTCGGTCACAATGCGATACAAAACACTGAAGAATCAGACTGTAATGACGTCAGTGCGTAGACAAGAGATCTAGGTAACCAGCGCACATGTGCGGAACGCCGACCGTAGCGCTGCGGCGGCGGAATCGCAAAACGGTACTGACTTAAAAAACATGCCTCGTAAAATGATGGCTAGTAGAGAAAATTTACTTTTAAATTAATATGATTTGGACAAAATAAGCTATTTAATTAATTAAGCATAAAATGAAAAGCAAAGGCTGTATTTCAGGGGGAAAAAATTATAAGCATTTATAAGCATTTTGCTTAGAAACCTGGCTCTAGTTATTATTATATCCCTTTTACGGTAGAAGCTTATTTCATAAGTGAAATATTTCAAATGAGGTATTTCTTTAAAGGAATGTTATCAAGTATTATTTTGGAGCTGTCAAAATTCAAATATTTAAACGAAATGTTAGCAACTCAGAAGGAATTTATTTTTCGTGCTGCTTTTTCTCACCGGAAAACAAGCAACAACGTGACAATATGCTCTGTAAATTACATCTTAGTTATTTGTTGGCATATTCATGGATACTTCGAATTACTGTAAGGACAAATAGACTCAATATAGGTATAAATTAAGGAATATAGAGTACTACATGGAAAGCAGGGAAGCGTATCTGAAAAGTGCCGACAACGGAGTTATTTACGCAAGCCTATCACACATATGGCCAGGCAGGTATGTACACTGTCTTCTTGTCTTCTAGGCAGCAACGTGTCATACATCGGCAGGCGCGAGAAATCATATACGAGAGTCTGCTGATAAGCTCAGAGCCTCTCATAGAGATTGCGCCACTGGGCCAGTTTGACGGATAGCATCATATAGTTTAGCTCTAGACTAGCTTGTATTCATAGTTACAGGTTAATAGCTTGTTTAGTTTTTGAATGACAGCATTTTAAACAAGACAAGTGTAGAGATTTCACGAAAATGGAGGATTTGGAAAAAAGGAAGTGATTAAAGAAATCAGGGAGGAAATGGACAGTACATTGAAAGACTCTACCCCTTCACATATAATGATTAAAAGGTGGTTTGCAGAGTTTAAAATGGGATGTACCAGCAGTAGTGATGAGCCTCGCTCTGGATGTGCTGTGGAAGTCACAACTCCAGAGAGAGATCGTTTAGTACTGGAAGACGGACCGAGCGGGATGGCTCAGGCGGTTTCATCTGTAGCACACATTCGAGAGGCCCGGGTTCGATTCTTGTGGCCAACCTACCTGATCCATGGCTTTTTCGGGGGTTTTCCCGGGTCGCTAGGCGAATGTTGGGTAGGTTAATTACATCCCCAATTTTCTTGTCCCGCCATTTCATCTCCATTGTCATTTCACATCATCTCTCATCTGGTAGTCTCAGAGTAGAAGTGTCGGTGGGAGCTAGGAGGTGCATGACAGGATGATATGCTCTGAGGTAAACTACTTCCTTCTCCGGTAGGTCGGTTGCCGGTCTCCGCACATCTGCTGGGACGATTTCGGGACCGCCAGCCAGGGACTTCTGGGGTTCGGCTGCTGGGCTCGTTGCCGTAATGATGATGTGTGATTAAGGGCGCCCAACTGCGCGGTCATTAGCGCCCTTTAAAAACGAAAACACGCAAAAAAACAGATAAAAGGAACTAAAAAGAACTAAAAGCTCTCTACCTACTAAATAAAATCATCAATAAAATGCACAGACAAAATGGCAGAAGCCTACAAGATTAGGAATACGGATAAAAAGCATACACAATTGGACCACTAAATTCTAAAATTAACCTGTAAAAACAATTTAAAAACATTGGCCACAGCTGTCTCGTCATCCGCCAGTATCTCCGCCAAGCTGACCGGCAGCTGGAGAGAACTGCGGAGACGTGCTAAGCTAAAACACTCCACAAGCACGTGGCGGACCGATAGAGCGGCACCGCACAGCGGTCAAACTGGACCGGGTGTCTTATTTAGTAAAAAACTATGTGTAAAATAACAGTGGCCAAGGCGTAACCGAGCCAAACAAACTTCCTCCTTACGAGAGGAACGACAGTAGGTTACCCACGGAAGCGGAAGGTTCTTTACGCAGCGGAGTTTATTCCTGCGGAGAGCCAGTAGAGGAGCGTCGGGGGAAGTCTCTATCTAAGTAAACTGTAGGGACCCTGCCCTCTGCACTGTCGTAGCTCCTTGGGTCTGCCACCATCTGTCTCCTTCGCCTCATTCTTCCTCCCGGGGGTGCCGCACTTGGAGTCATAGGAACAATGGGCCCAGCATGGTGGCCTACGTACTGTAACGGACCTCTGGAGCACCCTGTACCAGCTGCGAACGGAAGGCAGGGGGGAGGACCGCGTTAGCCACACCTTCTCCTCGTTTGTCTTGTAGTGGTGACAGACTTGTGGTTAGGGGAAAACATGACTGGTCGCCTGTTTTTCTGTACACCTGTTTCTCGACCTTTCGTTTACTGGAACATTCTCCTGGTCACTAGAAACCGGCGATATTCCGATATAAAGAGGGTTACAGACAGACGGAGTCAGTTCAGTTGTTGGTTGTGTTGGTCAATCAGTTGGTTAGTGAGTGTGAGCGAGAAGACAGTCGCAGTTCCTGGTGTAAGAGTTAGTCAGTGACGTGTTAAGGAACGAAAGGATTGTGCAACGGGACTGTACGAACTGTGTATGAGTATCGGAGTTTATGTAATCGCGAGTACAAGTGAAGTTGCAACGGACGAACTGGTAAATTGTAATTGTGTGCAGCAAGTAATTTTGTGTAATTGGCAAGTGTTAAACAGTAAGACGGTGGAAATAAAGAAAATTGTTGAGTGGTGTAATTGGACTTTTTATTCCACGAACCCACAAAAGTCACACTGGTGTCAGGAAGCGGGAAGATAACATCACCGAACATTACAACCATGGACGCGGCATTGGAAAAATTTTTGGAGAAGATGATGGAAATGAAGGCCGAACTAATCGGGAAGATGGAAGAAATAAGGCCGAATTAACAACGGAAATAGAAGCGGCAAATAACAACCTGGCCGCAAAGATGGAAGAAATGCAGGCCGAATTAACAGAGAAGCTGGAGACTAGAAATAACCTGGCCGCGGAACTGAAACTAATCAGGACGGCTAGGGACAACATCGCCGAGAAGATGGAACAAGTGAAGGCCGAGTTAACCACGGAAATGAGAGCAGCGAATGACGGTCCGGCTACCGAAATGAAGGTGGCGAACGAGGCTTTCACCGCAAAGTTCGAGGAACGGTTGGCCGACGTGAGGGATGACGTCACGAACCTGGGCAAACGGAAGGGTCAAGTAGACGACCGCCTTAATGATTTAGAGGAAAAGGCCGACAACATCGCAAAACCCCTCACCCGCCTGACGGAGGAAAACCGGCCTTATGTGTGGACGGAGGACGCCGAAGACGCTTTCCAGCACCCGAAGGGGACCCTGTGCAGTGCTCCAATTTTGGGTTTCCCACAACCGGGTGGCGCCTTCATTGTGGACACCGACGCCAGCGACCATTGCATTGGAGGTGTCCTACCACAAATCCAGGACGGCCATGAGCGCACAAGAGTGGAAGAGAAGGAGCGTGCCGCAGCAGTCCGAGTAGTTGTGGCAGTGCCTGCTGAAGGCTGGGATAGCGCAGGCCTGAGGAGGGAGCAGCTGGCGGACGCAGACTTGGGGCCACTCTTGAGGGAAGTGGGCGCAGGGACGAGACCAACCTGGGAGGACATCGCACCGAGGAGCGCCACCTATAAGTCGCACTGGGCCCAATGGGACTCGTTGAAGACCAGAGAGGGCGTGCTGTTCCGGGTATGGGAGTCACCCGATGGGAAGGCGCAGAGAGAACAGTTGGTACTTCCCCGGAGCAAGGTCCCGGAAGGCTTGGAGGAAGTGCACGCCGGTACTTCAGGAGGACACCTGGGAGCGAACCGAATGATTCACAAACTACGGCAGCGCTACTTCTGGCTGAGACTCCGAGCAGATGCTGGTGGTACACCTGGACCTCCTCGCACGCTACGATGGGGCTGTTCGTGGGCGAACAGCTTTGAGGAGGGAGCAGTGTAACGGACCTCTGGAGCACCCTGTACCAGCTGCGAACGGAAGGCAGGGGGGAGGACCGCGTTAGCCACACCTTCTCCTCGTTTGTCTTGTAGTGGTGACAGACTTGTGGTTAGGGGAAAACATGACTGGTCGCCTGTTTTTCTGTACACCTGTTTCTCGACCTTTCGTTTACTGGAACATTCTCCTGGTCACTAGAAACCGGCGATATTCCGATATAAAGAGGGTTACAGACAGACGGAGTCAGTTCAGTTGTTGGTTGTGTTGGTCAATCAGTTGGTTAGTGAGTGTGAGCGAGAAGACAGTCGCAGTTCCTGGTGTAAGAGTTAGTCAGTGACGTGTTAAGGAACGAAAGGATTGTGCAACGGGACTGTACGAACTGTGTATGAGTATCGGAGTTTATGTAATCGCGAGTACAAGTGAAGTTGCAACGGACGAACTGGTAAATTGTAATTGTGTGCAGCAAGTAATTTTGTGTAATTGGCAAGTGTTAAACAGTAAGACGGTGGAAATAAAGAACATTGTTGAGTGGTGTAATTGGACTTTTTATTCCACGAACCCACAAAAGTCACAGTACCAAATCCCCTCCGTAATGAAATCCTAATCCTACTAAAAACCCTACGTCCCTGTGTGAAATCCATTTAATATACTAAATAATAATGGGTTCTGCCACTTTAAGATGTAAAACGCAAGCATATACAAATACAAGGGCATTAATTAGAAAACTTATGTGATGTTACATAAATGCCTGTAATCACAGACAAACCAGTGTAGTATTCCGCCTCGTTGCATATCTCAGCGTTTGTACTTCACTATTCCTCACTGTAAGCAATTCAGGTCTTCACGGGACGAAATTTCTAAATTCCGCCCCTCCAGTCCGTTCCGAACCAAGCAGGAGCCCAAGAATTGATTATAGTACCGCACTACACTCGGCGCCCGCCTCAGTAGCGTAGGTGGTAGAGTCTGCCTCACGTTCAAGAGGTCCCGAGTTCGAATCTCGGTCAGGGTGAGTTACCTAGATAAGGTTTATACCGGGGGTTTCCCTTATCCCTATAGACGAATGTCGGGTAACTGTAAGCTCCATGGACCCTGGACTCATATGAGCATCATATCAGCCAAGTCATTCACCGTCCGATATGACTTAACGTTGGAGGACGTAAATAACAAAAATATGTACGAGGGCTGTTCAATAAAGAATGATTATAATTTTTTACGGTCATAATTTTTCACACTAAAACTCAACCTTACTATATTCTGTTAGCTTAATGTGAAACAAACACGCCGTAGTAGTTTCATTGTTGGTACTCCTGGTTCCCGCCTGTGAGAACCAGGCAAGTTCAGACATGTTCAGTATCGCCTACCGCTGCAATGAAGTGTGTGTGTGTGTGTGTGTGTGTGTGTGTGTGTGTGTGTGTGTGTGTTTGTGTGTAGTGCTTAACGCCCGCTTTTACTACATACGGCAACGCAGGCGATGACACTTATGATACATGACATGAAGCTGGAGCACTGGTGGAATGAGATGGCGGGGTAAACCGGAGATCCCGTAGAAAAACCGGCCCCAGCGCCGTGTTGTCTCACTCTACGGTCGCCTGGGATCGAACCCGGGCCGCCTTGGTGAGAGCCAAGCGGTCTAACCATTGAGCCACGGCGCGGCCTGCTCCAATGGAGATAACATGCAGTTAAAGTTGATGTTAGAAGAAGATCCGGAGTTTCTTTCAAACGTAATCACTGCTGATGAAACTTGGTTACATTACTCTGAGAGCAAACAGCAAAGCTCATTGTGGAAATCTCCTTCATCACCAACCCCTAAAAAAGCAAAAGAGGTTGCTTCTGCTGGGGAAGTTATAGTCATCTCGTTCTTTGATATTCATGGAATGGTTTATGAGCATGTTGTACCTGCACACACATCAGTAACTGGACAATACTACAGGGATTTCCTGAAAACATTGCAAGTCCATATCAGGCGCAAAAGACCACATTTCCATGAAGCAGGCTGGATGCTGCACCAAGATAATGTGCGGCCGCATATTGCCAATGTTGTTGCTGAATATCTTGCAAAAATCAACGTGAAGTGCATCCCTCACCCCCCCCCCCTATAGTCCGGATTTAGCCCATGTGACAGTTTTCTATTCCCTAACTTGAAGAAACGCCTTCGTGGGGGGCATTATCCATCATCAGAAGCTGTGGTGAAGGCTGCGGAGGCGATTTTGAAGGATCTCTCAAAAAATAGTTTCCAGCATGTCTTTGAAGACCGGCTGAAACGCTGGGACAAGTGCATCGCATTCAGGGGAGACTATTTTGAGAAGGACCATCAAAATTATGAGGATGAGAAAAAGTACGTTGGCAAAAAAAAATTGTGATCCTCCTTTATTGAACAGCTATTCGGCATAGGGCCAATTGTACAACTTTATTTTAAGTAAGATTAATAACAATGATGATGATCATAATAACAACCCCAACCCCACCACCACCACCACCACCACCACCACCACCACCACCACCACCACCACCAACAGCAACAGCAACAGCAACAGCAACAGCAACAGCAACAGCAACAGCAACAGCAACAGCAACAGCAACAGCAACAGCAACAGCAACAGCAACAGCAACAGCAACAGCAACAACAACAACAACAACAACAACAACAACAACAACAACAACAACAACAACAACAACAACAACAACAACAACAACAACAACAACAACAACAACAATAACAATAACAATAACAATAACAATAACAATAACAATAAGAATAATAATAATAATAATAATAATAATAATAATAATAATAATAATAATAATAATAATAATAATAATAATAATAATAATAATAATAATAATAATAATAATAATAATAATAATAATAATAATAATAATAATAATAATAATAATAATAATAATAATAATAATAATAATAATAATAATAATAATAATAATAATAATAATAATAATAATAATAATAATAATAATAATAATAATAATAATAATAATAATAATAATAATAATAATAATAATTCAGGAAGTACTGCCGGAAGCGATTTCCGGTATCTCATGGGAACACTCAGGAGCCGTTATTTATATACGGCACCAGGGTGGTAAACAGACACTAATCCTCGGTAGTATAGTGGTTAGTATCCCCGCCTGTCACGCGGGAGACCGGGGTTCGATTCCCCGCCGGGGAGGAACTTTTTAACCACTCTGTAGCTCGGTGTTAGCGTGTATTCTTCGAATTCAAGAGATCCCGACTTCAAATCTGGCTCATAAAATGAATATAATAATATTTTATTAAGTAAAATAAGGTTTTCCAATATTTTCCCTTATCCTGAAAGACAAATTTCGTGTAACTCCAGCCTCTTTAGAGATCATTGAGCATCTTTTCAACCATTTCATTCACCACCTGATGTGACTTACGTAGGAGTACGTTAATTGAGAGAATATAATAACGGCATATTGACGACATACTGTCTTAATGACTACATGCCGTTCCTGTTACTGCATTCTGCCTAGGTTATCCTGATTGTGCGTGTTATAATTATGAGGGAGGCGGAGTTTGTAGCTGCCGTGTTGTAATTGGCCGAACTGAGCTTTTACTTATTACTGGTGCTACTACTATTGCGATGGATTGTGCATGCTCCCATAATTGTGTTACTCTTGATATCCTAACATCGTGGACTAAATGCCCGCCTCTGTAGCGCAGGTGGCAGCGTATCTGTATCACGTTCAAGAGATCCCCAGCTCGAATCTTGGTCAGTGTAAATTATCTGAATAAGGCTTTTACCGGGGTTGTCCCTTTTCTTGAAATATGAATGTCAGGTAACTCTAAACTCTATTGACCCTGGGCTCATCTGAACATCATTTCATTTATCGTCCGTTACTACTTACTAACGGTGGAAGACTTAGATTTAAAATAAAATAGGTACCAAATGTCATTATAATTTTTTGTCTTTATTTTGAAAAGTTTTCTCTACTTTTGATTTTCTAAACATTATTTAATAACATATTAATATAACAGATTTAAACTGGATTCACCATAAATAAAATCCAAATGTTTAAATGTGATAAAAAATGGAGGTCTTTCTCTTTGAGTCCGCTAACACAGGGGTTGTTTATGCTTATAGCCTACATCTTGTTCTGAAGGGCAAGTAAACACGCTGATCCTGATATCGCTTCTCTGCAATTTATTCATTTATTTACTCATTGAGACCGTTTTCAGTTTTCTCTGTGTTCCTGCCATTTCACATAAATTTACAATCACATAAGCGACAATGCCCGCGGCGGCACTCGAACCCGCGATTCCAGAACCATGAAGCGCGTAAGCTATTTGGCAAGCTCGGCCATGAGGACCAGTGCTGCATAAAAGATCATTACACTCATATTATATTTAATACTGTAACTTATTGTCAAAAATCCAATGTTCATATTAACTTTACCTATATGCGCATAGTTCCTTGTAGAATGTAAAGTTTTTTGGCCACTGCTTAATATTACAAAATGTCAACTCTTCATACACCAGATCAGCAGTACTTCTGCATTTCCTGCACATAAGACTATTAGCATGCTAATAAATAGGCTGAGGATTTCTCAAGCACTATCCCCATAAAGAAGAGAAATCAGCTTGTGCTGCAATTGGAATTTAAGTTGTGACGTCAGTGTTACCCCCCAGGGGTCCAGACTGTGCACATATTAGTTCTTACCCAATTGTTTTGAAATTTGAACCATATATTACGTAGGTTATCTTATAGTTGAGTACAGAGCTTACTGTGAATAGTATAAATAATTCTATAGGTATTACTTGTATAAAGTTGTTAGTTATATACAATGTCCTACAGTCAAATTATTGAAGTTTATGTAATCAAATGTTTCCTAACATTAGCTAAAGATAGTGCTAAGGCACTCAAGTTGCTCTTCTCCCCTATTTTGTCACCTTAAGGCAAGGCTACACTGAAAATTCGCCGAAAATATTGATTATCATGGAATTTTCTTTTTTTGGCATTTTTGGTAGGTTAGAGTATGTAGTAATAGATGACATGCTATTTTGATACTTTGCACCACTTTAGGCCATCACGTAACAATTTAAAGACACCTTCAGCAATCGTTAAAAGTAACAATCATGACTTTAAAATTGATTTTCTGAGAAACTTTTTTCTAACACTTTTCACTATACAAAATGCCCCACGCGTCAAAGTTTTCCATTTAGCTTGGTGAAACTTACAGGATAGCTCCATAATATGTAAATACGAAACTTCACATTCCCCCCTTTTTTTAATGCTCATGTATTGAAAACAATATGGTGTTAAGTAATAAAATAAGTTAATATTTTCAAAATTTTGAGAGCTAACACGTGGAAAATATTTTAGAACAAATGCTACAACAGTATTCCAAAAAATAAGAATGTGGATTTTTTAAAATTGCTCTGTACTAGCCAAAAACAAAGATTCAGCTTAAAATCTCAAATTTTTTTGACGCTTAGAACATTTTTAAATTTTACAATATTTTCACAAAAAAATAATAATTAATTAACTATTTGGTGTAGCAACATAAAAATTTGCATGCACTTTTAAAATGACACTCTAATTATGTGGTCAAATTTTCATAATGTTAGGTTTACTATTATAGAATTTGGAATTTTCAGTGTAGCCTTGCCTTAAATAAACAAAAACAAACTTTTTTTATGTTCTGCTAGAAAGGAAAATAAAAGTTTCACTTACTCTACCAATGTGATGTTAGATGAGATTGACTTACATATTTTAAAAGAGGTCTTTAGAAACTCTTATATTTTATGTCTAGCGTGCAAGTTTCGTAAGATTGGTGAAAAACTGTTTCGGGAGAGAGGACGTTAACCGAAAAATGTGCAAATGTGAACCAAATTCCTTAATATACCTACTCATGTATTTTATCTTTGCGCGGACGTAGTGATATTGGCATATTGTAGATCTACATAACCAAGTATGGCCAGTGAATGACACAGAATAGTAATAAAACATCTACTAATACATGGAAAGGTAGAGTCAGACTGAAAAATTCAATGCCATAGCACAGGATGTGAACCACGTATCTTCCGGTCTCCGTCCATTGAGCTACCTTGGCCGACATGACAGCATGACATTAAATTCTCCAACTGACTCGTGGTTTTTCCTGGTAAGCCACTGGAGTTCTCATAAACACGTGACAACCCTGATTTTCTCGAAGTGACAGTCGCATGTCTACTCCACGTGGAGTATCAATTGCCTAAGTTCCAACTTCCAGTTGATCTGTTTCATTACGCTCAGAAATTGGTTGTGTGTCACGATGTGGAGACCGTGGGAGGGAAATGCAGTGGTAATTGCAAATGAAGTATTATATTACTTTCAGTCAAGTGAAAATAATCAAAGTGATGACAATAGTGTGAATAACTGGGTCGAGTTATATTACTGGAAAAGTCTCAAAAAACAAAGTTATAACGGGAACTGTTTCTAAGCAAATTCAAGCGCTTGTTTTGAACACATATAAATATGTGATGACAAATAATCTTGGTAAGGGGTCGTGCAATGAACCTGATGATAAATTCTGGGTATTCACAGAAATACAGTAAGAAATATTGTGACGAAAGGAATACCAAAGACGCCAATCAAGTGTGAAAACAAAAGGAAACGTTTCTCTAAAGTAGATAATTTCACATGCGATTTAATTCGTCGAGAAATTTATAGATTCTATGCAAAAGGGAGAGCGCCCACCTTAGACGAATTGGTTGCACATTTGCAAGAAATTTGTGATTTTCCTTATGGGCACTGCACTTAGCGCGGTCTCCTAAAGGGGCTGGGTTTCAAATACCGCACTTTGAATCAGACAAGGGTTATTATGGAATCCAGTAGAATTGTAGCTTGGATACCAAGGAAGTTTTGCAGTAATGGACGAAAGGTCATTTATTTAGACGAAACGTCGTACGATACCCATGACGTATCGATAAAGGTAGCAACCTTGCAGAAAGGTCTGGGAGAAGGAGGGCCGGGGTTGTAAAACGATTATAAGGGTTCGTCAAAGGCAGCGGCCGACGTGCACATGAGTTAACTAAACAGACTCTACATGCTACAGCGTATTGGCCAACGTCCATATGCCTTTAACTTTTGCGAACAGTATAATTGCATCTTATGTAGGATTGTATCAATAAAGGTAGGAGCTACACTGTTGTAAATATAAATCAAACATACTAAAATGTATATGCATTCAATATTAAAACATTAATTGTGTTTATATTGCGTCGACATTATATTGTAAATATTGTATAATTCAAATAAATATTGGATACAGTAGATCTGTATACGGTGTATGTACATATCGCATAAGGTAACATGAAATATTTATGTAAACATGAGGTGGTATAGCAATGCCATGTTATTGTTTATTCACTCGTTGCGGCGGTCACCTGGTCGTGCTATTTCCATATTTACTAATAACTATAATAGTAGCCACCATATAATACATTTTGTGCGATAGATCTAATGCTTTGCGCATGGACAACTTGAGACAAACTGCAGCCTACTAATAAATAATGAACAGTACCAAGAATGGAGGGAGTTGACGGCTTCCGTGATCCCCCCACCCCTCTATCAGGAACCAAATACGCAATAGGGAATTCCATTCTATGCAAATAAAATTTGGAATTCTTGTATCTTCGTTTGGCATGGAACCTGTTTGTTTTCTTTATTTTCAGTCACGAATCGCCGTTGGCCCAGAATAAATTCTAATTCCCTGGTTTTACTTTTATCTTTTCTCCGGCAAAGCGAGAATGCCAAGGTCACTAAGCGCACGATATGCAAGCAAACGAGCTTCATTTGTTAGCCATATAGCTATCAAACGCTCTCTCCGCCAGCGAGCACGGAACTGCTCCAACATGTTGCGATAAACATCGATTTTTCCGGGTGCTGTGGGAATGGAGGGGAGGAAGGCCGCATATACACCGTGTTTTCCCAAGACATAATGTTTGATGTCCCCACTCCCACAAATAAACTGGGCAGTTGTATGTGTGTGTCTCAGAGACAGTCTAAACGTTGCCTAAAGAAGGTCAAAGAGATATCGATAATAGTCGTAATTCAGCGTTTGAAGCCGAGCATGGAAAAAGTTATGGTATCAGAAAAGTAACAATTCGCCGAATATTATTGGAAGTTTGCTTTCTAACTTAACACTTTCGCATGCCATTGTTTAATAAATCTCTAAATAATACGAAAAAACAAACACAGAAAGCAGTCACATTAAACAAAACGTAGGTCTATGGAAAGAGAATATGCACATTAATTGTAAAACTAAATAAAGAGGTGCAATTTAATTACTTTGTAAGTTATATTATCCTTTATTTCCACTACATCCATTAGCTATGGTAGAAGGGAATGCATTCCATCTAAGAGCTCGCGAGTATTTGCATACATTGTCACGACCTGGACATGGATGGATTTGGATTCAGGTTTTCTAAAAGATGGCCACGACGGACAGGGGATTAACGAATGCTCAGATGGTAATCATAAAACTCATGCTTGGTAGGAAAGTTTGGGAATTTTAGGTATTTCCTTATAAAGGATGGATTACACCAACGTATTAAAAACACTAAACCACAATTTACATAAGAAAAGGTTTACTTACACAAAATAATTACAAATATGGCCCACTTGACCGCCCACCTTACACAACCTGGGCGAGAAGCCTAAAGAGAATTTTAACCTCCACTGACATCGGCACCAGAGGATGACGTCACACGTGACGTGGCACAAACCACCACCAGAGTCATTTGGATAACAATATCTGAAAATATATAATTACATATTTGTAAAGCTTACAACAAATCAATTGTTAATAAATTATCAATCGCTAATGTTTGAAATGACATGCCCTCTGTGGAATGAAAATTTAGAAAGGTAAGATTTGGAAATGAATTTATTTTTAGCCATGAAATACTTAAACGGTGATACATTTTAAGAAAGGAAGGTTACTTAATGATAATGTTTTGATGTAAAAGTAAGTTCGATGTAAAGTGATTTTCTTTCAGATCGTCATGTTGCGACGTTGGAACATGCTGAATTTAAATACCTAACTTAAGTATTTATTGACTTTCCTTCTTTTTTGGTGGGGTGGTGGAAGTTATGCAAACACACTCCTACTTCTTTTTATGGAATGTTTGGATGGATAAAGAGCCTTTCCTGCCTGTCTTGCCTGCCATTGGTAAGTTGAAGAGTAAGCTTTTTTCTTTTTTCTATGCAAAGGAATTTCCACGCATTAAAGCCGGAACCAAAGGAAATAAAGTATTACTGACTTTGAACAGGGATATCACAATTCATCCCTCTTTTTATTTGGAACTAACAGCATGCCCCATCATATGTGTAATATTATATGATTTATTACATTCTTCTTATTATCTACCACATAATATAATGAGCCGGATGGCTATTTAGTTTCGTCTATGGCCCGCTTTCGGGGGATCCGGGTTCGTTTCCCACGGCCGACCTACCTGAACTATGGGTTTTTTCGGGGGTTTTCCCGGGTTGCCAGGCGAATGCTGGGTAGGTTAGCTACAGCCGCCAAATTTCCTGCCCCTGCATTTCCTAATCCCATATCGCATCACTTCTATGTAACGTTCCAATTGACTCCGTCTGTAGCTATCCCTTTAATACTTTCAAGCGCAGCGCTTTAAAGACTACTGGTATATGTCGGTAGTATAGATATAGATTTTATACAGAATAATTTTCTTCTAAATTTATGATGAAATTGCCCAACATATCAATTAATCCGTCTTTTCCCCAGTACCTTCATTGATTTGTGCCCATATTAGCTCGACAGCATTTGTACTACAATGACAGGAAGGTAAGGTAACTATGGAGTCGATTGTATACAGTTTGAACTTATCTTTGTTTCTCTTAATTATCTCGTACAACACCGGTTTTGATACCATATTTCCATTATTACCATATTTCACTATCAGTATAAAGCACTGTTTGTAAATAAGCAAGCTGTGCACTGGTTGCAGCACTTGTCGCTGTCTGAGGGAGACTAGGCAGTCGCAGATAGCAGTGGAAATGTGTTTAGAAAAACTTTTCACCCCTCCCTTGTCACAGGGAGGGATAGCACTAAGTACAGACGTGGCCAAATTATTAGACTAAGCTCTGAAAACTTTCTTTATTTACTTAACATTAACACACGAGCTCTCAAATACACACACACACACACACACACACACACACACATATATATATATATAACAGAAACTTAAGCCAGTACTTTGTATACATTCCTTTGTTGGAAATTAACATTTTTATTCGGTTAGGCATGCCCTCAACCAATGTTTTACACTTATTTGTAATATTCGCATCATAATGCCAGATATTTATAAGTCTCGATCAGTTGGGTTTTAGTTGTAATGTGGCTTTTCTTGATTTTCTTCTTCACAATGGACCATAATTTCCATCAGGACTATTTCCTGGCCATGGAAGCACTGAAAGATCTAAACCATGTAAATATTGTGTTATTTTCTTGGCTTTGTGACATGCTGCACCTCATGCCTAAAGATACATCAATAATTTCCGAACCAATCCCTTATCTGAGGTAGAAGTAGAGTTTGAAGAACTGTTAGGTAGTGATCTTGCCTCATGGTACCCTCAACAATGTACAATCTTCCAGTACCATGGACAGACATAACGCTGCAGACCATCATCTTTGTAGGGTGTTTCACAGTTGGTTGCTTACACTGAGGATGAAACTCTTTTTCAGTTGTCCTCCGGACATCCTGGCAGCTTTCGTCATTAACTACAAACGTGGATTCATCACTATAGCACACCTGGTTAGAGAAATCCATAATAATGCCAGCTATTCGTCAACAATATATTTATTAACTTATCCGAATAATACCGCTATATGGTCTATGAGGGTTATCCATAATTGAATCTGGTTATTAAATTAAATTATCTTTATGAGAAAGAGTAACACAGTGTATCGCATTAACTACCTTTTTAGTCATCAGAAGACCAATGTTTGAGTCCCTTTGCCCAGTTGAGCCTCTTTCTTGCCATATCTGCTGTGAGCTTTACTTTTCTTCTGGGTCTTCGAGCCTTCAACCGCCATCGTACAGGGTTCTCCTGATAGTTCTTGCTGATACTTCTAAGCTTCTAGTTACTAAAGTATTGCTCAGGACTCTACTAGTGGCTTTTCTGTTTCTGCGTGCTTCAGCCATAACTTTTCTTACACATCTAGGGCTCAACTTGCTTTTTCTACCACATTTATCGCTTTGCTGTGCCTGGTATATCTTATTGTTTTCGTCCATTTGTTTAATTCTGTTTACAGATTTTGTGATATTTCGAGTTATTTTGGTATTTCATTTTGTACATACCGTGCTTCTGCTATTAGTGCCCTTGTAATACCAATTTTTCTAGGTGATAAGTCACTTTTCCTCCCCATAAACTCAAATTTCCGTTAGCATTAAACCTCACATGTTCTCTAGTCTTTCACTGCATGCATAGAACTTTAAAAGCTTTAATATAATACGGAAGAAGTCTATTGACAAAATAAAGTCAAGCGTTCTACAGATCAACGTTTGAAATGTGCAATAAACTTGCCTGAGCACTTTTTAAATACACAGAATAAATATACTCTTACAATAGCTGACAGTTAACTTAGCAGTTATACCAACATATTCTTCCAAAACATTCCACAAATCATCATAAAATATTCCTGAATGATTCTAATGTATCATTCAATCATTGATACATCCAATGTTGTCATTAATTGGGAGTTAGGTTGAAATATGTTAATTTTTATGACTGAAATTCAGCTTAGTCTAATAATTTGGCCACCTCTGTAGGTCATGTTTCAAGTTAAACCAGACGAACCTTAGGTACAATAAGCCACAGGTTTCAGTGCTGAATCCCCTCCGTAGTAATCCTAATCATACTACATAATATTATTTTGTTTGTTTGACAGCATTCAACAGTGTTACCTTTCGTTCGTGAGCCTTGGTCGCTGGTGTTTACGTTCTTTGTATTAGTATATAATTTGATATACTTGAAGTCACCTGTAAGAACTGTTTTGCCTGCTAATGATATGAAATGATACAGGCAGTTAGGGACTATAAATACAGATATTTTTATGGGCAACTAAGGACAATATAATGAACAATGTTACATTACTATCTGCTTCATTTGTGGACGTATAATTTTACTTAGTAAAAGTAATATGTTCTCAGGTTGATTATTATCTCCAAGTAGCCATGACCCACAAAAACCTTACGAGCTATTTTCCCCAGAGAGGCCTAACGCAAAATGGATAGGCCTCGCGATAACGGAATGTATTGAAACTGAGTTCGAATGTTTTATACAAGGCCAATGACCTCACACTGCGGAACAAGTGGAACCAAACAGATAGTCTATACTGACAAGCCCTGTTCATCTCTGCGCATTACGGCCATGCAAAATACATTAAACAATAAACTAAATGATCAGTTTGTGAGAAAACATACGAAGAGGGAAAATACCTACCGCGCAGAAGTGGGTACACATTTATCAAAATATCTGTATGTATACCTTGTATTTGGAAAGGAAATTTTGGTAAAGAAACGTTCCGGGTATTTGCCAGTTGTGCTCATGAAAATTAAGAACAAAAAGCATTGTGGGAAGACGTACCTGGAGGTGTTTCAAGTGCAAATTTCACACTTATTGCAATTTTGTAAATCACATAGCTTTAATAAAAGTAAATACGAGAGCTGTTCAATTAAGAATGAATACTATTTTTTTTTTTTTTTTTTTTTTTTTTTTGACAACGTACCTTTACTCATCCTCATAATTTTGATGCCTCTTCTCAAAATAGTCTCCCCCGAATGCGATGCACTTGTCCCAGCGTTTCTGCCAGTCTTCAAAGACATGCTGGAAACCATTTTTTGAGAGATCCTTCAAAATCGCCTCCGCAGCCTTCACCACTGCTTCTGATGCTGGATAATGCCTCCCACGAAGGCGTTTCTTCAAGTTTGGGAATAGAAAAGAGTCATATGGTGCTAAATCCTGGAGGGTGAGGGATGCACTTAACGTTGATTTTTGCAAGATATTAAGCAACAACATTGGCAATATGCGGCCGCGCATTTTCGTGGTGCAGCATCCAGCCTGCTTCACGGAAATGTGGTGTTTTGCGCCTGATATGGACTTGCAATGTTTTCAGGACATCCCTGTAGTATTGTCCAGTTACTGATGTGTGTGCAGGTACAATATGCTGATAAACCATTCCATGAATATCAAAGAATGAGATGACCATAACTTTCCCAGCAGAAGCAACCACTTTTGCTTTTGGGGGGTTGGGGTTGGTGATGAACGAGATTTGCACACTGAGCTTTGCTGTTTGCTCTCAGGATAAAAATGATGTAGCCAAGTTCAAAGAAACTCCGGATCTTTCTCTAACATCAACTTTAACTGCATGCGAATGTCCTTTTGTTGGGGAATCAACAGTTTTGGAACTCATCGCGCACAAGCACCTCTCATGTATAACGTTTCTGTCACCAACGTGTGTGTGGCACCCAATGAAATGTTCAGTATTTAAGAAAGTGATCTTAAGGTAATTAGTCGATCCTCTCTCACAATGGCAGCAGCAGTGTTGATGTTTTCTTCCGTAAGAGCAGTAACTAGAGCACCGGGTCCACCTTTTGAAATTGATTGTCTCCACTCTTTAAACATTTTAAACGGCCTTCGAGCTGTGCTGTAGGGAAGAACGGGCTCTCCATAGGCCTCCTGTGACATTGAATAGGTCTCAACTGAAGATTTATTGAGAATTTCAAAGCCGCATATTGTTCCTCGTGTGTTACTTCCATTGCAGTGGTAGGCGATACTGAACATGTCTGACCTTGCCTGGTTCTCACAGGCGGGAACCAGGAGTACCAACAATGAAACTACTACGGCGTGTTTGTTTCACAATAAGCTAATAGAATATAATAATATTGAATTTTAGTGTGAAAAATTCTGACCTTAAAAAATGTGATCGTTCTTTATTGAACAGCCCTCATATGTTTTATGTAACAAGCTTCAGCAAACTTAATAATAAGGGTTGTATTTCAATGTTTTCATTATGTCCCTTTTGTGGAAAGTAACTGCATACAGTGTGTCATACTAGGACTCAACATTTGCCTACTTTATTTAACACTGGGAAATTGGTCATACATGGATTTAATACTGATGCAAAAGAGGCTACTAAATAGTAAACCAGCGTGTGAGAGTAAACTATTTCAAGAGAGAAATTATATTATTTAAAGCTGATAGCAATGTAACTGACTATAAAAGATTGTCCAGTCATTTAAAGAGTGCCAATTTAAAAAAAAATGAGTCAGGAGTTTACTGTTCACTTAGAGAACCTAGAAAATTTAATATATTTTCTACGAGTTAAGTTTATCGCTCTCTGTCGCTCATACATACACGCACACATACAAGCGCACACGCGCGCACACTCGAACGCTATTTGTAATTTTTTTTACATTCATATGGCCCATTGTACAGCTTCATATAAACTGTAACACTTATACAACAAGAAAATATCAGAATTCGATAGAATATTTGTTTAAAGTGTGATACACACTGGATTATCCATTAAAGTAGGCTATGCAAGGTTCTCCTACAGAACAAATGCAAGTGACACCCTCAAGTGCTGAGGAAGGTTTCCGGCCTAATGCTAGACAATGCTGACACTACTGGCAAATCGAAACCTACTTACACATATTTGTTTAGGCATGCGCAGAGCGACTCGAGCTTCAAGAGAAGTGGGAAGCGCCGTCAAATCGGGCGAGGGCACTCACTAGCCGAGGGGGAGAAAAGGGCAGCTGTCCATCCCTTTCGAAATGGCGAGAGGAATTGCCGTTTCCTTAGCTCGCCGAAAACTCATTTAGTATGTAAAGGCATTCCGCCAAGAAAGTAGATTACCTACTTTAATAGAACGATCGGGAATGTACACGTTTTACTACTTGAAACGCTATATTACTATCTCTAGCTTAGGTAGAAATGCATTGAAATTTCAAATACACATAACCAATGTTATAAATAGTCAAATTTTGTACATGTAAAATAATTTCAAACACCACTCAACCGATTGCAATAATTCCTGCACACTGAAAAATCCTATTTTCACTGACGCACAGGAGCTATAAAACACCAAATTTTATTTATAAATTGATTAAAGCATAAAAAGGAATTAAAACGCCCTTTTTTATTTGTAATTAATGTCCTCCAACTTAAATCATATCGAAGGAAGAATGAATTCGATCAAAGTGATGCTCAAATGTGACCCGGGTCCATAGAGCTTAATTAACCGACATTCATCTTTTAGAATAAAGGAAAACCGCCTAAAAACTTATCTAGATAACTCACCCTGACAGACATTCGAACTCAAGACCTCCTGATTATGAAGCAGACACAGTAATATTCCTTCTTTGGAGAAGCAAATACCTTCTGTGCTCCACAGAGTTTCTGTGAAGAAATTAAAGCACTTTCTTTCGAGCAATATTCAGAGAAGGTCATTGTGTAGCCTTAAAGCTCTGATATGTGTATTTACATAACTTCCTCCACTCAGTGTTGTACATGCTATTTTTAAAAGGTGTATTTATTCTACTATCCGTTTTACATTAAACTAGATAAACACCTCTAGAAACTTAAAATTAATATTTTCTTTTAGGTTTAAGGGGAATATGGCAGTACAGTAGCCTTAAGCGATAGTCAAATGTTTAACTCTCCGTCGGTCACAGTGCATCCAGAAAGCGCCAGTCGTCTGTTTTTCCCTCACAGCTACTAGGTTTTTGACTTTTAAACGCCATCGCTCTCATTACTTCTTTGGCTGACAATGTATTGCTGGTCTTTTGATAAGCGGTTATCATTGGTGTTACACGTATCGCGAATTTCAGCATTTGCATCCACTGGAGGCCACGCGACCGAACCCGTCCATTCTTCCTACAATGAAGAAGAATTGATACAGAAGCAGATGATTTTCTACCTGAAAGAAGAGAGGAAAATTCTTTTTTTTTATTTTATTTTATCCATCGATCAACAATTATGCTTTACAGATGTTTGTTATAAGATACATAGGAACAGGACACATAACAATGGAGGTAGCCATGAACGACTCCTCTAACTAAATATGGAGGATAACTGTAACACAAATTGAGAACTTAAAGTCTGATGGTAGTAATCACGTGTCTGAGTCGTCTGTGCTGGAGACGTCACTCAGGAGAAGATCTTGGGGCAGTCTGCGCTTCAGGCGAGTTGGCTGGCGAGTGCGACAGCCGAGACGGTAGGTAACAGCTCCAGGGACCTCCTGGAGATGGTAAAAGAATGGACGTGCCAGGCGTCGGATGTATTGGTGAACGGGTAGAAGACCAAACTCATGATGAAGCTGCTGGTTTCGGATGAACCATGGAGCGTTTGTAACTGTACGAAGCACCCTGTTTTGTAGTACCTGCAGTCGGCGGAGATTAGTCTTACTGGTGCCACCCCAGACTGGAGCTGCATAGGTAAAAATGGGACGGACTAGAGATGTGTAAAGAAGCAGGGAGGATTCATAACCAAGTGAAGTGCGCCTGTTGAGTAGAGGGTACAGTTTTGATAGCCGGGCAAATGCAAGCGTAACAGACCGACAGATGTGGGCGTTCCAAGTAAGTCGAGTGTCCAGTAACACCCCAAGGTATTTCACTGGCACATTGCTTGGTAACCATGAGAGCGGTTCCCCCAGCAGCCGTAGTGAAGGAGGATCTCTATAAGGTCGTAAAGAGAAGATCTTAACCTCTGTCTTGTTAGTATTGAGGGAAATGCGCCAGTGAGAGAACCAATGAGCTAATTGATCTAGGGCAATTTGCAGTTTCTGAATGGCATGAAGAATATTGGCGTGAGAATAATAGAGAGCAGTATCATCTGCGTATAACGCCGTACAAACTGGAGCTATATCAGGAAGATCATAAGTGAATATATTAAAGAGGAGTGGTGCAAGTACTGAACCTTGAGGTACACCTGCTAAAATAGGCCGTCGGGTGGATGTGAAACCAGCAATGCGCACCACAAAGGTTCTATTGGTGAGAAAACTTGCTATGATTTGTATCAGATAATAAGGGAGACCAATGCGATATGCTTTAAGTAGTAGTCCACTGTGCCACACATTGTCGAATGCCTGGGCGATATCTAGGAATGCTGCTACGGTGTATTGCCTGTTTTCGAAACCTTGAATAATAGACTGCGTGATTCTGAGCAATTGGTGAGTGGTAGCATGCTTCGGGCGAAAGCCACACTGAAAAGACGGAATTATCTGATTATGGATCAAAAAATGAGAAATACGTTGATGAATAATCTTTTCAAAAAGCTTAGAAAGTGTAGGTAATAAGCTGATTGGTCTGTAACTTGAGGGAAGATTTTTTGGCTTGTTGGGCTTGTGGAAGACTATAATTTCCGCATGTTTCCATGTAGATGGAAAATGACCAATGCGCAGAGCAGCATTGAAGATTGATGATAAATAAGCTAGGGCTTTGTTTGTCAAATTCTTCAGCACAACGTTAGGGATAAGGTCATGACCGGGAGACTTTTTAACGGGAAGACGATGGATAAAGCGGGACAATTCACGTGGAGTAGTGAACGAAATTCTGTTGTGCGCTGTAGGACGAAGTTGGTACTCAAGGAGTTCCCTGTCCACGGAAGAGGGAATATTAGAGTCAAGACAGGTGTTAGGCGTGAATGTACGCTCGTAGTGAGTAGCTAGAGCGTCACAATGGCAGCAGAGTCACTCAAAAGGGTCCCATCAACCTGAAGAGGTGGAATCACTGTCGGCTCTCGGAGAATCCTCTTAGTGATGTTCCATAAGGTATGATCTCCGGGACGGATAGTGGCTAATTGTCGCTGGTACTCCTGAAATCGGTGTTGCTCTAGTGCGGTCCGTACTTGTCGAATGAGACTATTTAATCTTTGGCGCAGCCAGGGTAGACGCTGACGTTGCCACAATCGACGGATGCGATGTTTCTCTTGGATGAGTTGAGTAATATGGATAGGCAAGGAGGGGAAATGGCGAGGTTGAGGACTGCGGATAGTAGAGGATCGTACACTGGAAGAGAGCGCAGAGGTAAAATGGTGAACGGCAGTGTCTATGGCATCCGCAGTACCCAGTTGATAAGATGTGTGGAGTGCAGCATCCAGGTGTGTGCGAAAGATGTCCCAGTTGACAAAACCATCGATGAGTCGCGGGATTTGTGGCAAAATATCAGGAGTGAGGTTAAATGTGACCAACACTGGACAGTGATCGGAATCGAGCGCTGGCAGTGCAGAAATCGATGCAGGTAATCGTATATTGCGATGTACCCCAATGTCCAAAATGTCAGGAGCTACCTGTGGGTTGCCAGAATAGTAAGTCGGTTCTGTGGGAGCCAGTATGTGAAGACCAGTGGCATTAATAGTGTCAAACAGACGCCGTCCATTCGGGTTTGTGACTCTACAGCCCCAAGAAGTGTGCTTCGAGTTCAAATCCCCTAGCAAGAGAGTGCAGATTTCTGCTGGGAAAAGGAAAGAGAAATAGTGAGTATTAGGCTTACTATTTGGGGGCTTGTAAGCACTCATTAGAACGAGATCGTTGCTATCGCGAAGAGAGAGTTTAACGCCCACTACCTCAAAACCGGGAATCACAGGTAGGAATATTTCATGATGAGTCAGAGAACGTTTAACTAGCACAGCTACTCCCCCAGAGGCGGAAGGTGCATTCCGATCAAATCTATAAATCTTGTAGCCTGGAACAGAGAAACGTTCATTCGGGAGAAGATGAGTCTCGGTGATACAGGCAGCATCTATACTGTGCAAGCTGAGAAAGGCAGCGAAGGAGGCACGTTTAGTGCGTATGCCATTAGCGTTCCAGTTCAGGAGAGTGAGTGGTGAAAGAGATCGCCTATTACACGCCACCATTTCGGAAAGTAGTTAGAAGAGCGTTTTGGAAACATTGTGTAAATCGCGCTAAGAGAGGAGTGAGGAACGTGGATAAAGAATTTAGAAGTTGAGTGAACAGGCTAATTAGCAGAGCCGAGAGAGATGAAGAGTCAGAGGGATCTTGTTGTGCAGTAGTACGCCTCGTCGAGGAAGCAGAAGTTACACTGGCATAAGTTGCTGGTGAAGAAGTTGGAGGTACTGGTGATGCAGCTGGGGGTTGTAATGGTTGCTGTGCAGGATTGTCTGATTGTTGTAGGGGACGGGAGCGATGAGAATTCCCAGGCTGTTGCCTTGTGTTGCTATTTTGTGTTCTGAATTTCAGTTCTAAATAATGCCGACAACCTCGGTAGTTAGCTGGATGGTTTTCATGACAATGAACACACTGAGCTGGAGTGTCTCTCGATTTAGTGCACTGTGAGAAGTGATGATTCTCTAGACAGCGAACACACCTCGGGGTCAGCTGACAATAGTTCTTTGTGTGACCGTAATTCTGACAGCGGGTGCATTGCGGTATGTCAGTGTTACGACGGCGATGTTCCACCTTAACAACACTGTAGAACAGGCGAGTTAGGTTGAGTATAGCTTTACCATCATCGCTATTTAACAATTCCACCGCACAGAGAGGAATGGGTTGTTTCGACCGATTCATAAGTCGAGTGACCTTCCGCACTGGGTAGTTCTGTAAGCACAGTTCGTCATAGATTTCCTTATCAGTGAGCGAAGGAGGGATGTCTCGGATAATTACCGAGAAAAGCTTATCTGTCGGATTTCTGTAAGTGTAGTATTCCTGTTGTATGGAGCTGAAGTATGTAGTAAGTTTACGGAAATCGTCAGAAGTAGAGGGATGAACCTTAAGGATAGACCCGCGAAGCTCTGTGTGAAATTCAGAGGTAACATTATTTTTTAGATCTTGTAATAGAAGTTGATAGTTACCAATGTTGCGTAAGCAAATTGGTGGAACTTTTTCCTTAGGTGTCTCGGAGTTGCTTGTCTCGTCCATGGCTGTGTTGTCTTCTAGTAGTGCGAAGCGGTTGTGCGTGGAAACAGAGTAAGCATAGCGCGAGGCACTTGTTTGTTCTGATGGGGGAGCTGTACAGCGACGCTTACTCGGGCCAGCTGTGGCAGCAGCAGCGTGTGTAGCAGCGCGACTAGAGCTGGTTGCAGGTGAACTGTTAGATGGGGCAGTCTCATGCATGATAACGTCACTCGTAGTTTTAGCGGTAACTATAGCAGCAGTTGACGTGGTAAGATGTAATTGTGACGGGCGCAAGGGTGATTGACGCACTGGTGAATTAGGATTAAAAGTATTGGTGCGAGAAACCTGGGTTGGCTGCGTAGACACTGGTTGAGCTTGCTGTAGAGGCACTGGTAACTGTGGGAATTCACTAGTGGTATTATAAACCATATCGATAGCTGAGCGTACTAGATGGCCGGTAGTTTCCGGCGTGAGAGACATAATAGGTGAGGAAAGAAAAGAAAAAAAATAGAGAAAGAGAAAGAAACACACCTGTACCCAAAGGGCACTAGTACACGTTAGTAAAAGAACACTGTTTGCACTGATTGTGAAAATACAATTCACTAGAAGATATCGTATTCCACAGTTAAACACAGTTACACTGTAAACACTCACGGAAGCAGCGCGCACAAAACACGTCTGTCTGCCGCGACTGTCGGTACACGACTGAGGAAAATTCTGACACAGAGGAACGTGACACAGATGAACCTCTTATTTGGGGTGCCTTGTTCTAGTTAGAAGGGGATAGAAATACAAATTGGAGAAAGCATCATGAACCCAGAGTTACACGTAGAATAAGTTCACATAACCTATAGAGCGTTCAAAAAGTATTTTTGCTTGGAACACGGTAGACTGATATGCCATGAATTCTTTGCGAGTTTAGAGTTGAAAACAGAACAGTATAAAATAATAAAACAGAGAGGAATAGAGGAGAAAATAAATAACTACCGTGTATTATAATAAGCAAAAATTGTTTACATGCTTTATTTTCATTTAATAAAATTGTGTTATTCTTTCATTCTATATTTTAACATCTGCTGCCTTGTTTGTTAACATTAAACTGTCATTTGTTTTATCTATCATTAATTTCTCAGATTAAATGAAAATAACAAAATACTGAATAAACCTTTTTAAACTAATGGCATACATTCAAAAATCAATAAAAATAGTTAAAACATTATTGGCGCCTATTAGATAACGCGCGACCAACGTAGGGTTAAATAGCTGGTCGCTCTCTAGGCATCTCTTGCAGTGAGTCAAATCTTTGAGCCTGGACAAAGGACTTGTGCTTGCCTCTATAGTCTGACTGTCTAACACGTGTAATCTCCTCTGATTCCTTAACTTTATCCTTTCCAACTTATGGGTGGTGGTAGCCACAGGAGATGCATGTAGGTGGCGAGGTGATGTATAAACTGTACATACTACAGTGCGGTGACCTCGCCATAAATTGACCGCGCTGTATTTTAGACTCATTCCATAGACTTGTCTGACCAGCTCAAGAAGGCAAGCTAGAGGAATGTGTAACGTAATCACTTTAGCTGTCCGTACGGTGTTTATGCTCCACACAGAGTGAAGACTGACCCCTCTATCGACCAGGGAGTTACCGAGCTGTCGCAAAAGTGCGCCCTGCACCTCCGAGGGGCTTTCCATAGGGCAAGACTTAGAGACTAACAAGCCGTCTGGTCCAATGAACACAAGACGGGATGGAAGTGGATGCGCCACTTACGCGCGCCAACCCCAAAGGGGAAGGCTATCGATTAACCTCGGGAGGGCCGCCTGGTGATCTAGCACACCTTCTACTAGCTATGCTGGCTAGTACGCGGGAATATATGACTTCCCTCAAGCCCGTCCAGAGACGTACCCGATCTCCCACGGCTATCGGGAACCACTGTCCCTTCGAGTGCAACCCAATCCGAACAACTCCCATTCAGGGAGGGGCTCGGCAGTTCGGTCCGAGGTTTCTCTAGTTACGTCAAAGGTACCACGAGTGCTAGGGGTCCGCAGCGCTCGCACCACGGCAGCTGAAGGGGACGAACACCCCCCTACAGGAATCACTGTAACTACAGCAACAAGCATTAGATCTGGCAACCTGGGTGACTGATATGCACTCTCATACATTCATTTCCTAGCAAACAGATCCACTACCAGAGCAGATAAACAGTTCAAACCCCTCTCCCATTCATTCCTCTCTTGCCTTCTTGTGGTGGGTAGACAGTACACATGTAAGACAAATACAGTTATATGTTTGTAACGTTTACATAAGTAAACCATGGTCTTAATGCAACACCCATAACGGCAGTGAATATGTAGCTCGGCTTGAAAGAATAGATCTAGGCATTCCTGACGTAAAACGTATACCTTCTGATACCGTCACATCTATTTGTTGCTGTACATTTTTCATTTGCAAAGTTTCTTTTATGACGTATTAATTTTTAATATACAGAGAGTGATGAGCAACTTCATGTCACCATCCATCACTATATTGGGTGCAACAAAATACAGACTTCACCTACTGTTCGAAGAAAATTCCAGATAATAATTAATCTTTATTTTTTTCCTATCAGTACAACTACCCATATGACCTATTAATTAAATCCTTAAGCACCTCTTTAGAAAGATCTAGCAGATAAAAGGTTATAAAACTAAAAAAGATGAAAACATTATAACAAGTGTTAGCTACTCATACAAGTTTTCAATGTGGAGCTCACTTATTTTACTGTTGGTGTTGGTCACTGTGGTTAATTTGTACTTAAGGTGTCCATGGAAAGAAAGCTTTGAACAGAAGATGTGAAATGTGTGGTGTTTAACGCCCGCTTTTACTACATGCGGCGATGATACATGAGATGGAGATGAGCACAGGTGGAATGAGATGACGGGGAGAACCGGCCATCCCAGAGAAAACCCTACCCAACGCCGTGTTGTCCAGCGCAAAATTTCAATTTGTAGTTGTCTGGGATCAAACACGGGCCGCCTTGGTGAAAACCGAGCGGTCTAACCAGTCAGCCACGGCGCGGCACATTGAAGACGGAACCTTTAGCCAAAGTGTAACTGTGGATGAGTGATTTAAAGCACTACAAGTAAAAAAGAATGCAGATTAATATTAAAGTGCTAACGGGAAATATTGAAACATGTCACTATCAATATCACAAAAACTTCTCTTTCTGTTTTTAGATGGTTTTCCTTTTTGTGAAAGAAATTAGTGAAACAACACTAAGATATAATGTTTATCAAACGATGGTATGTACTCGTATAGCTCACAGACGTTACGAGAAGGAAATTTAATAAAAAATTACATCGCTTATATATACACATATATATAAGGTACGTCCAGAAAGTAAGTTCTGTTTGGTAATAAAATTAAATTCTGTACAGATACAGAAAAATTATTTATTGCACAAAATTCTACAGCTTTTAAACTACTTTTCCACACAACTGCCGAAATTTTGCAGGCATTTGTCATAGCGAGGCGCAAGTTTTTGTATACCTTCTTCATAGAAGTTTGCGGCCTGTGTCTTCAACTAGTTGGAAACATTTTCTTTCACCTCTTCGTCATTGTTGAACTGTTCACCGTCAAGGAAAGATTTGAGATCCAAAAACAGATTAAAGTCGCTAGGAGCGAGGTCAGGGGTGTACGGGGGGTGGTCAAACACGTCGAAGCCAAATCCCTGTAGGATGTTTTTCGTCGCATTTGCAGCATGTGACCGTGCGTTGTCATGAAGAAACACAATACCTTTTGACAGCCGATAAATTTCAATTGGTTTCACTCTCCTAGCATTCAGAAAACGAATCACAGATCTGATTTCACAAGCGGCGTGATTTTCAATCAACACCGACACTACAAACAAGCACAAGAAAGCGTGGCTGACAGTGAACTCACAATGGCGCACGTTTCTTCTCCTTTATGCAGATAGTCTACCGCCCATGTGCGGCACTGCGATCGCAGCGCTGCAGCGGAGATAAATTGAAATAGAACTTACTTTCTGGACGCTCCTTGTATATATATACACCTAGGCGGCCTGGACTCAATCCCAGGCGACCACCAAGTGGGATTTGTGATGGACAACATGGCACTGGGGTGGGTTTCCTTCGGGTCTTCCGGTTTCCCTCACCGTCATTCCACCAATTGCTCCATACTTTATTCATCGCAGGCGTAAGGCCGACCCCTCAACCCTGATCTCATCTATCAGGTCAAAATGCTTCGGCTCCCTCGCTCTGTGGGATCTCAAGCGACTCCTTACACCAGCATTGGTGAGAAAGGGACACACACACACACACACACACACACACACACACACACACACACACACATATATATATACATATATATATATATACTGTATATAGTTGTAGTGCTTATAATGGTTACCACAGATAATGCGAAAGTAAATATATATTATCGAAGCAGCTCCATTGGAATTGGCGCACGTGTTTTCTCCGTCCACTTAAGTCAGTTACAAAATATGACGGTACATCAGAAACGTTTGTTGGTGTTATTAGCATAATGTATGCCTCCATACTGTAGTAAACAAGCATGGAATTATTACTCCACTTGTAGTTTGTCAAGTTCCTTGTGGGGCTATGCAAAGGTATGCAATGTCAAGGTCATAGCCAGGATCGTATTTAATGAATTATCATTTCAAACGTTTAATAAATATTTGAAATAAAACTTTATTTAAAATAAATCGGAAAAGTTTATTCAAGCTTCTCATCTTAACGTCTCTATTCACTGTCAAGCAGACATGGACTTACGAGGGTTTGTCAAAAAGTAATGCCTTATATTTTTTTCTCTTTTAATTGCCAAACAAATTGAATCCAATTTGCATAGTTTGAAAACTACAACATTGACGATTAATTTGTCACTATTCAATATAATCTCCGTCCTTTTCCACAGTTTCGGTCCACCTTTTAACTAGGGCATGTATTCCAGTGTGGTGAAACACACGGTTTTGCTTCCAAAGCCATTGACGCACGGACGTTTTCACAGCCTCCTCATCTTCAAAATGAATCCCATGATGAGCTTCCTTTAGTGGCCCGAACAGATGGAAGTCTGATGGTGCCAGGTCAGGGCTGTATGGGGGGATGAGGTAAGACTTGCCATTCCAATTTCTCAATTTCTGCAGTGTTGAAACCGCTGGTGTGTGGTCGTATTTAAGAGATAAACGAAAAGTTACTGCACAGCAGCTGTAGAACTCGTTAAAATACACAAATAATGTCAATTACAATAATGTATTGCAGATTTACCAAATTCCAATATACTATAATTTGTTGATTAGAATTACCAGATACTTAGTTAAAGGTCCAATTTTTAACTTCTAAGTTCCTATTCCATTTTTCATTCAAGGAGAAATAATACTTCAAATGCACCAATCAGTGGTTCGCTTTTTAAATATCTGATTGCTGCTTATATGAATCACTTTATCCCAGGTATAAGAACAAAAAATGCGCAATGTGCAAGGCCTTTCTACAGACTTTATCCAAAGAAACAAGACAAAAACAAACTTTTCTAAGAACAATTTGTAGAAGCTTGGGCGGAGAAAGTCATGTGAATATAATATATTACATGTGTTTTTATTGTTTACTAGCATTATAAAAGCACATCCCTAATTAATTATTTATTAAAAGTAAATAATTCAACGTAGATTTTTTTTGACCCCACCGGAAATTGACTTCTAAATACGTGCCTGGTCACAGCATTATGATCTTTTTGGACGTCTCTTACCTCCGGTGTATTCCTCTGTGGCTATAATAAAATATGTATATTTGAACCAACATCACATTTAACAAGTAGCCTATTGGCAAATAGGTACGTACTTGTTTAAGCCAGGGTAGAAGCAAGAAAGAACGCTATGTGATTATCCAAACATAAAATACATTAAAAAATAAAGGTTGACAATGCTTTGTCAGCAGTAAATCTGCTAGAGCTTTTCCTTTATCTAGATAAAATTAAAACTGAGTGGAATTTAGCTGTCCATCTCAAGATTCAAATAGAGAGTATAAAGATTACAAAAAATAAATACACTAAATGTTAACTTTCAAATTAATTGGTCAAACTGTTTCCGTATGCTGCTTCTATTTCCTGTAATGCTGTTTTGATTAAGCTAGCTATGTTTTAACTATGTGGAAAATAAATGAGGATCGTAAATAAATTAGCATATCTTAGGGAGACGACCAGACAAATGCTACAGAAGTAATAAACATGTTGTTTTTTTCTTTCTTTTTAACACGTCGTTTGTAGCTTCTTATAGGTCAAACGTGGTATGACGTAGTACGAGTGGGATAGTTATAGGTGATTAAACTTTACGAGTTTACCGATAGAATCGGATTGCAGAAGGCGAGTGCTTTCATCTGTTAGAAGTCATAACCTCCAGTATTGTACGTGCTTCTTGTGTTGTAGCAGGATTCCTCCGCTGTGGGTTTCGATGCCCCAAAGTTGTGGACGTTGGTCTTACTTTGTCGATCTTACCTTCGTCCAAAATATTATAACTTGATGAAGAAGATGTTTCCCGAAGTTATCAGGAAAATCCTTAATTATGCCTCGGCTAGCTTTTAATATTCTCCTGTTTTTTTATCATTATTTTTCGTCCTCCAACGTTAAGTCATATCGGACGATGAAGGGAATGGGTGAAATGATGCTCAAATGCGCCCAGGGTCCATAGAGCTTAGAGTTTCCCGACATTCTTCTTTAAGGATAAGGGAAAACTCTGGATAAAACCTTATCCAAGTAACTCACCCTGACCGAGATTCGAACTCGGGACCTCTTGAATGTGAGGCAGACATGCTACCACCACGCTAGCGAGGCGGGCTATGTTATCCTGTTATATTCTTACTTACAAGCAATGAAAACTCTAAGTGACAAAGATGGTAACGAGTGAAGAAATCATTAAGATATTTAATTTGAATTTCTATAAGAAATCAATCTTTTGTTTATTTCTTTTAACACCAAATCCTTTACAATTCTTGTCACAAAACCTTATACTGTGATCTGAATCAATCTAATAATTCAAACTGAAAAAACATTTAAATATTTTCGATCTCTTAAAAGTGTCCGATCTCTTCTGCTTTCCAGAAAGAAAGGCAATTTTTTTTTTTTTTTTTTTTTCGGTTTCTACACCAAGATTATTTAATCCTTCGTCACTATCGCTACCCATATGGCCGATTTACTACTACGTCACTACATTACGTAATAGAATTATTACTACGGCCAATCACAAAATTACATATTTTTACACAATTTTTTTTTTGTTTTATAAATTTATAAATTTTTCAAACCCTTTTAAATATAAATCAAAACATGTGTTACTATGTTAAAATCAAATCATCATTGTGTCAACTGTCAGATCACGGGATACACTAAATGAATGAAACAATGTCTAAAATACTAATGTATTTTGGATTAGTAGCCAGTGCTATCAACTGTAGAAATGACAAAATAACTAACCCTAAAATAAGCTAAAATGAGAGTATATTATATTTGAAAATTGAATTATTTACATCAGAGATTGGCAAAAAAAAAAAAAAAAAAAAAAAAAAAAAAAAAAAAAAAAAAATCATTACAGTTACTTTGCAAAGGTTACCTCAATACAACGGCACTGTAGTACTAGAGATAGATGATATCTAGTTACTCTTAAAGATTACAAGACTGCAATACGGAGTAACTAGTATTTAACCAATAATGGTTATTAGATAATAATACAGAGGGGATTTGGCACTGCGACCAGACTCGGCTTATTTTACACATGTCCCAATTGGGGCTTCCCGGCAGGAAGATTGAGGCGAGGGCAGACAGAGAACGGCTGAACCAAGGAGTCACGACAGTGCAGAGGGTATGGTCCATACAATTGACCAGTTGGAAACTCCCCAGCAGGCCAATACAATGAGTATCAGACAATTAAGTTCAGAGGAAGACGGAATGAAGTGGATACGCCACCTACGCGCGTCAACCTCGCAGGGAAGACTACCGAAAAACCTCGGTGGGGCCGCCTGGTGATCTAGCACATCTACTAACTCTGCAGGCTAGTACCCGGGACTTATGAGGCAAACTTTTGCGCCCTTCGGGCGGCCGTAGCCTGGCCGGAGGTACCCAATTCCTCGTGGGTGTCGGGAACACACTGCCCCCTCGAGTCCAACCCAATCCGAACAACTCCCCGACAGGAGGGGCTTGGCAGTTCGGCCCGAGGTTCCTCTAGTAATGTCAGTGGTACCACGTGTGCTAAGGGTCCGCAGCGCTCGCACCACGGCAGCTGAAGGGGACGGATCCTCTCTCCTACGGGAAATCAGTATCAGACACATCGTGGTCGTGAAATGGCCCACTCGGCCGTTCCGTATACCGTGCTACTGCAGGAGGAATTGTTTACCAGGAGCATATCATCCTGCCATGCAGCAGCAAGACTCCCGCCAACACCTATACCCAAAAATGATGCCACCAGTTGAGAGATGATGTGACAGATAATGGGGATGAAATGGACGGAGAGGAAATTTGGAGGATGTAATGTCCTGGTGTCCCGGGAAAACTCCCCCCCCCAAAAAAAAAAAAAAAACATGGCTCAGGTAGGCCGGCTACGGGAATCGAATCCGGGCCTTCATAATGCGGACCACAGATAAAACCGCCTGGGCCATCCCACTCGGTACCAATAAAAGTTACTAAAGTAATGGTAAAAGGAACTAGTTGTCCCGTTAATGGTTACCCAGCATGGGCGACATCATTCACTGCATGTGCATTGGTAACACTTATATGGGACTAGTATCCAAACTCGTTACGTAGTATTAATTTTCTTCACAGGAAACGTTATGGATTTAATATGGCTACCTCTGACTAATCCTTGTTTCACTTAAGCTTGCCCCGTATCCCTTAACGGTCTCGTGACCTTATCAGCACTCATTGGCTGCTATTGTAGTATAGACTGTTGTGCGGTAAAATTTAGTCCGTTATTTAACATCGTGATATATCTTTATATGTTGGAAGAGAATTGTCAAATTTATATTTTCGAAATTTTTTGAATTAAATATATTATGCAACATAGTTGATGTATCTGAAATACATGTTGATTCTTAAAGGCAGTAGAGAGGAGGTTCTTTTGCTCTCCAGCCCTTCTTTCACATGGCACGATAGCACGTGCTTCAGCGGTAGTGATGACATATTTGTTTATATGACTTTAATCACTGATCTTGTTTTGAACTGGATTAGTCATATATCGCCATTCGAAGGTGTGTTGTGCCGAGTGCGAGAGCTAAATTATTTTATTGATCGTTTACTGCACGTGTACTTATTATATGTGTAATGGCAGAGTCTACCGCCAGTTTTTCGCTGAAGCATCGCAAGGGAAAACCTTTACAAAGCAGCGAAAAAATAATTGTGGTGCATGTGTTTAATGCACTCACAGAGAAGATGCGTAGGAACATCGCGACATGAAATTGAGACAACAGGAAAACTTGCCACTCCAGGGGCGATATTGCTGTGTGGCGAAGACGTTAAGGACAATCAGACTGTACCGGGATACAAGTCGCAAAATATACTACCTTGACGAGACTTGGGTAAATGAAGGATACATGACAAGTATGGCGTGACACGAATTTTAAGACTGAAAGACAAGCATTTTTGCAAGGTATGTGTGCTGGTTTAAAAAAAAAAAAAAAAAAAAAAAAAGTCCCAATGGAAAAGGCCGAAGGCTTTTCATTATAAACTTGTTTCAGTTTCATTGCTCATTCATTCAGTTTCAACTTACTCTGTTTCATTATAAACTTCATTATTTTTGCATGCCTTCATATTCTTATTTGTATTATTTTATCTATCTTCCTGGCAATTATTATGGCGTTTACTGCAGGTTTAAATGTGACGGGAAGGCACTACCTGTGGCCTATGGCGCGAAAGCATTAGCCAATTAGGGTGAGGGGGAAGGTAGTAGCACGCGGAGTGATACATGTCAGCGGGGCAAGGTTAAATGAAACAGAGATTAGATATATGCCTACTAATTATCCACTTTGTTACATATCTGTAATTAACTGAGATTATCTGCATACTTCATATTGTTACACAATAATGTAGGTATATCTGAACGCTAATGTTTTTTTTAGCAACATCACCCTTCAAAATTTCATTACGATGTTCTATACAACTCCTATGTGCTAGCCTTTGTTTTCCCACGTCGTCGGTTCAAGACCGGCGGAGGGCGATGGATTTTTTCGGCTGTAAAATTCTTTATCATGGCTTCCTTCGGAAGGGAAGTAAAGCCCTAAACCCGTGCTGTAGACTTACGACACGTAAAAGAACCTCAAGCCTAATAAAGAGGCCTCTGAGCAAAATCAAGTGGTACCTCTTTCACGCTCGATGTAGAACGGGACGGTGAGGGCCACAGCAGTTAAAGAGCGCTCACAAATAAAAACTAAATTTCAGCTTCCTATGAAATGAAATGTGTAGTGTTTAACGCCCGCTTTTACTACATACGGCACCGCAGGCGGTGACACTGAAGATACATGAGATGAAGATGGAGCACTGGTGGAATGAGATGGCGGGGGAAACCGGAGGTCCCGGAGGAAACCCGCCCCAGCGCCGTGTTGTCCACCACAATCTCACTTTGCGGTCACCTGGGATCGAACCCGGGCCGCCTTGGTGAGAGCCAAGCGGTCTAGCCACTGAGCCACGGTGCGGCCTAGCTTCCTATGAGAGTACTTAATACATTAAAGGCTTAACTCCGGTCAGGGTGCTTATATTAGATTCCCATATGAGTCAGCTCATTTTACAAACATTGTGTAATGCAGGAATATACGAGGCGTGTCAGTAAAATAAGTTATCCAATTTTATTTAATATAAAATGCATTGTCAATACATTGATGGAAAGGAGGAACTTACAGCTATTTTTCAACGTAATCACCATTGCGATCGATGCATATTTGCATGCGCTGTGGCAGTTTTAGTATACCCTTGTCATAGCACTCTCCCGCCCAGTTGCGCAGGTAGCGCTCAACCTCGTTTTTCAAATCATCGTCGGTCTGGAAATGTGTTCAACCCAGGTGTGACTTCAACTCAGGAAACAGACTGATAGTCACTAGGTGCTAAGTCTGGACTGTAGGGGAATGGGTGAGGATGTCCCATCCAAACTGGGCCAGGAGATCAGCCGTTGCATGTGCAGTATAGGGACCCACCTCGCACACACCTAGCGATAATGCAAATGTTCGGTCAAAATCTTGTCAGTCGTAGTCTTACTGACTTCAGGGATAAGTTCGTACAGCTCGCGGAATGTCACACGCCGATCTTTAAGCATTTCTTGCTCCATTTTTGCAATTGTTCCGGCCGAAACCGAAGGCCGACCAGAACGCAGTTCGTCATGGACGTCTGTACGTACGTCTTTGAACTCTCTGACCCACTTTCGCACGTTTTTGACGTCCATAACTGTGGCCCATAGACTTCGCATAACTGACGATGAATTTCAGTGAGGATAGTACCCTTGGAACTCAAAAAACGGATCACTGCATGAAACTCGTACTTGGCGGCGGAACTGATAGGAAGCTCCATCGCAAACGGCTGCCTAGCCAAGACTAATGGTTGCAACGCGTTCGTTGTGGCAGGGATTTGAAGGGGTTAAACCAAGCTACGCACCAGTGTTGCCGGATCTCGCATAATAGCGTTCCTCACGGCTCCAGCGCCTTGGATACCTTAGTTTACGGACACGCCTCGTAGAAGTAAGAATGCGATAATAAATCACTGTAGTAGTCAAAGAAAATTGAGGAAAATAGTAGAACAAGATTTAGAAGAAGAACAGCCTGCTTTGCGAATGGGTAGACAAATCCAAGACCAAATTTTCTCATTGAGAATGATAATAGAGAAAGCTATAGATAGAGGAAAGAGTATTTATTTAGGATTCTTAGATTTGAAAGCAGCATTTGATTCAATACCTAGGGAAGAAATTTGGAGAGCTCTAAAGAACAGAAAAGTATCTATGAATTTTATTGAAGCAATACAATCAGTTTATCAAGAACCAAAAGGGATAATAAGATTAGATGGACAAGAATCAAAATAATTTCTGATGAATAGAGAAGTTAAACAAGGAGATAGCCTCAGCCCACTCTAATTTATTATTGTGATGGATGAAATATGAAAAATTTGCAAAAGAAGAATAGCAAGAACTATGATAGGATATAGAAATTTAAGACCAGTTTGGGCACAATCGCTGAAATATGCTGATGGCATATTAATAGCAAATAGTAATAATAATTTACAATTAGCGCTAAATGAATGAAAAGGAGAATTAACTAGAAAAGGATTAGAATTAAACATACCCAAAAGTAAAACCATGTATATAGGAAGGAAAGAAGAAGACGTTAAAATTAAATGTAATGATGAAATCTTAGAACAGGTAGACAGTTATGAATAGCTGGGTACAATTATAAATAAGGATGAAAAATAGAGCAGGAAATTTTAAACAGAATAAGAAAGGCCAATTCTGTCTACTATCAGATTAATAATACTATTGTGGGAAAAAAGGAAATAACAAAAGATACAAAAATTATAGTATTTAAAACAATAATACTACCAATTCTATTATATGGAGCAGAGAGCTGGACTCTCCTACAGAAACAAGAAGCAAAATAACAGCTATGGAAATGAGATATTTAAGACGAGCTGTAGGGAAGACAAGAAGAGATATGATTAGAAATGTATTTTCATGCTGCTCAAAAGGTTTCCCTGGCTTTATCTTTGTTCACACAAACATCTCAGATAATGCACTGATTATTGTCGAAAGAGTGAGAAGGGTACTTGCGCGCTTCTCAGATGTTTGCTAAGCACCAATGAACGCATCACTTCAGCCAATATTATCTGAGAGTTTCTATTAACAAAGATAAAGCCAGGGTAACCATTTGAGTAGCACGGTAATAACAATAAGGGAAGAGTTTGGTACACACTCCGTTAAAGAAATATTGAAAAAAAAAGACAACTTAAATGGTATGGACATGTACTCCGCATGTCAGAAAGAAAACCCAAACAATATTTAGAAGCAAGACCAGAAGGTAAAAGAATTAGGGGAAGGCCACTCATGTTTTATCAGGAATACATTGAGAAGTTGGGGAAGGATAGAGGGAAAACCATGACAGAAATGAAGAGAATGATGATGGACCGAGAAAAGTGGAGGAAATGGGTAGAAGAGGCTTGTACCTCCACGCTTAACAGCACAAAGGAGTTAGAGAAAGAAGAAGAAGAAGAAGAAGAAGAAGGAGAAGTAATCAAAGAAGATACCAAGAATAGAAAAGAGAAACTTCTTTTTTATATTGCAATAAATAACAAAGTAAATCTGTATGATTACTGGTAGCCATTAATGTAATGTAACTAGGAAAATAATAACCAGGCATAGGCATTCTCTAGCAGTTGCTTCAAGTGAACTACATTCCAGAACATCAGTACATGCAACATACCATGAGTCATTGATGATATTTAAAACGGTCTCATAATTATTAGTGTAGCTTCGCATAACGTAAAGTCGAGTAAGAGTTCAAATTCATTTATTTTCTCCTGTCTTTAATGCTTGGAAATTCCTATGCCTGATGTTAACTATGAAAACAAAACAAAAATTAATTGTTATTGTAACCATTAACGCCTTGTAAATGCAATAGTATATCCGTTACATGAAAATAATTGTTTGTCGCACCCTAATTTACAATGATTAAAATCACAGTTGGAAGATGCAGGTTATTACGTACTAATATCGCTAAAGTTCAGTAACAAACCGGCGCTTTCTTTGATAAAATTGCATCTTTGCAAACATATAAAATAAACGAAATTGGTTGATCTGTCTCAGACATTGTTAAATATTGTTACACACTATCACATATGCGTAGTATGAATGCAAAAGACGTATTTAGAGAGTTCAGAATTTCGTATTATTTCCGAATAAATATTGGATTTCATGGTTTTAGTTGTTACATTATCTCAGTAATTTCATGTAAACTCTTACGGGATTTTTTGGTTAAAAAGAAAAGGAACAACTTATATTACGTAAGGGTGGTATTGTGGCGCTGTTCGAACGGTTACCATGGATTTATCTTTAGTAATAGATACCTCTCAGATAACGCACTGATTACACTACGTGGAGTGAACATATATCTGTGTTTTGTGATTCCTGCGAATTCCATTGGTTGAAGTGATGGGTTCATTGATGTTTAGCACACGAACGGGAGGCGCGTCAGTAGCCCTCTCACACAAGAATAATCAGTGCGTAATCTGAGAGGTTTCTATTATCAAAGATAAATCCATGGAAAGCAGCGCTCAAATTTATGATAGAATTAACAACTGCCAGCGAGAAAAGCATTTCATCTGTGGAAGTACCTGCTTTGTTATTTAGAGACACGCTGAAAACCTTGGTGGCCTTGACCTTAAAATCGTAACCCTTTCAGATGGACAATACCTTTTTTTCCCTTCTCTGTCGAGTGTCAATGGTCGGGGTTTGGTAGTAAGGGTGATATGTCCATCGCCTTTGAGTGTGTGTTTTCTAACTCTGGCCTTCGGCTTTAAATTCAAATGTTTAAATCGTACATCTCTTATGTTCCTAATCTACGTGGATACAGTAAATAGAGTATTGTATTTCTCCGAAAATGTCTATGCCAAGGTTACATACTTTTTATTTTTATTTTTTATTTTTTTTTATTTTATGTCCTCCAACGTTAAGTCATACCGGACGATGAATGAAATGAGTGAAATGATGCTCAATGCGTCCGAGGTCCATGGAGCTGAGAGTTACCCGACATTCGGCTTTTAGGATAAGGGAAAACCCCGGAAAATACCTTATCCAGGTAACTCACCCTGACCGAGATTCGAACTCGGGACCTCTTAAACGTGAGACAGACATGCCAGCATCTACGCTACCAAGGCGGGCCCAAGGTTACATAGTTTGACTCCCCAAAATAAAAGAAAAACAAACAAAGCTAATTTTAAGACAAAGGTTTATCTGTAAAGAAGAGTAAAACTAAAACAATTACCAAACTTGATATTTAAGTTCAACCTATCTTGTGCCGTGCCTCGCAGCCATGGTCGTTAGAGCGAGTCTCCAGCGTTCCGTCGCGCATTGGGATTTAGTTCTACATCTCAAGATTCAAATAGAGACTATAAAGATTACAAAACATAAATACAGTAAACGTTAACTCACAAATTAATTGGTCAAATTGTTTCCAAATGCTGTCTCTGTTTCCTGTTCGAGTCCCGCCTCGCGCATGGGTGTATAAGTGTATCGTGTATGTGTGCGCCACTGGAGAAAAGTAGATTCCCTTCGATGGCCAAATGGATTCTTCTCAAAGGCCGAACAAAACAAAAGTTAGAAAAAACCTGCTACAGGAATAATGTGTCATGCGCCGTGGCGTAGCGGGCTAAGGCGGCATGCCTTGGTCCCTGGCCACGGAAAGCGGCCCGGGTTCGATCCCACCCATGTGGCTTCAACCCGAAGGTACTTCGGTAACCTCTAAATTAACTCCCAATCAAAAAAAACCTACATCACCTTCATCCTACAAAATTCAATTCTAATCCTACCTGCGGTAAAACCCTTAATGGGTGGGCACGCAGCCAAAACCTTCTGGCTGTATACGAGCGAGCGAGAGCGAGCGAGCGAACCACCCATGTGGTGGGGATTTTAGGTCCCGGGTATGGGACCGGTGCCCACTCAGGAAAGTGAGGAAAGTGAGGAGCTTACGCTAGGTAAGCGGCCCTGGTCACGGAAACCAACATTCCGGCTGGGGGATGCCGAGATGCTGACCACATTTCCTCCCCGTATAGGTTGGATGATCGTCCACCTCTGCCGTGCGTAAGTGGGCGTGAGGCCGGCAGTCGGGTTGGTAGGCTTTGGCCCTCTAAGGGCTGTCGCGCCAGTGGTTATTATTTGTTACTACACGAATAATGTGTCATGTGGCATAGTGGGCTAGAGCATGTTCTTTGGTTCCCTGCGCACGCAACGCTCCGGGGATTGATCCCATCCCTGGGGTGGGTGCGAATTTTGAGTCCCGGGTATAGGACCGGTGTCCACTCAGCATCGTGAGGAAATTGAGGAGCTTCGACAGATAGCGAACCCTGGTCTAGAAAGCCAACTTTCCGGTTGGGGATACCGAGGTGCAGACCAGATCTCCTACCCGTGTGGTTGGATGATCGCCCACGTCTGTCTTGCGAATGTGGGCGTGAGGCCGGCAGCCGGTTTGGCAGGCTCAGGCCTACTTCAGGCTATTACGCCATGGGTTTACAGGAATATTGTCAAAATAATACCACACCCATTCCAACCTTAACTTTATATACAACATTTCTGAAAAATTTTATTTTCTATAAATGATTATAGTGATTTTGATTACATTAACACACGTTTAATGTATGTTTAAGGCAAATAACTTTATCGCTTGAATTTTCTGGGATTAACCTCTGAAGTCCTCTTCATTCTCAATCGCTTATGCATAATAGTAAACATTAAGAGATAGACAAGAAAAGGCCGCGCCGTGGCTCAGTGGTTAGACCGCTTGGCTCTCACCAAGACGGCCCGGGTTCGATCCCAGGCGACCACAAAGTGAGAATTGTGGTCGACAATACGGAGCTGGGGCGGGTTTTCTCCGGGACCTCCGATTTCCCCCCGCCATCTCATTCCATCGGTCCATCCTCATCTCATGTATCATCAATGTCATCACCTGCGGTGCCATATGTAGTAAAAGCGGGCGTTAAATACTACACATAGACAAGAAATCTTATTACACAATACATAAGGATATAATTAAGGAATGTAAATTAGGTATTTTTTAGTTGCCTTAAGCATTTCTGAGATATTGCCTGTTATGAGCTTGAATTTTCAGTACTTACTACTTTTCTCAAATAGCAAGCGGCTACTTTTTTTCTTCTTCTTTCTCTTTTTCTCCTCCTGGTCATTTTGGAGAACGTAATTTCAAAACCATCACAAGGTGAACCAGTTTTTTAAACGTTTTTGACTGTTGCTTGAACCCACTGATTTCCAATATTCCCATTTATTTCAACAAAATATTTTATAAAACAATTTTCAGAAATGTACATCTCGATTGATGTGAAGCTTTAAGAACAGTCTGTTGCGGAATCGGCAGAAAAAACTACGTAAATATAATGCATACAATTTGTTTAAGGTAATGAAACACAATTTCAATGACTTTTGCACTGCAGAATACATTATTTTTCTGTGAAACACATAGTTCGCGAATATTCGCGATAAATATTGCAATTTTAGCGTCGTACTCGCGAAGAAATATATCTCTCTATATTATAACTCTTTTTTAATTAATATCAACGAGAAAAACTGCGGTCTCTAGTTTTACTAAACAGACAACACCTCTCATGTCGATACATCTCTTCATTTCGTTTAAGTAAAAATTAAAGGGCGATATCGTTGAGTAGGTCACTATCGTTGTCAGCCGCTTCAATCATCACAATGATCTAGATGAGGTACATTGTCCTGTCAGATAGAACACTGTGGTCCATACTATCTTATCGTGACAGAAGACAATGTTAATGAACAGTTGTCTCTCCACAGACCCACGTGACACTGTAATTATGCATGGTATGTTGGGAACATGAAGGACAAACATTCTCTTCTTTTGTTTTCCGAGCTAAATACGTCTACGAGACGAACTCTGTCTGACCAGACGAATTTCTTTATTATGAAGAGCTGGATTTCAAGGTTGTTCGTAGCAATCCGATTTTAAATGTTTTATCAATCTATCGCTTCAGTACCCTCCTACGACGAAATGTGTAATTTAGCTACGAGGGTGGTTCAAAAAAGTAATGCCTCCTGTCTCTCTCTCTCTCTCTCTTCTCTCTCTTCTCTCTCTCTCTCTCTCTCTCTCTCTCTCTCTCTCATCTCTCTCTCTCTCTCTCTCTCTCTCTCTCTCTCTCTCTCTCTCTCTCTACATCTCT